>WJEZ01000111.1:0-46386 GCA_009869925.1 Thalassaphorura encarpata
TCCCGTCCTACACGTTGGACTGAGCACTACGGAGTCACCTTAGTTTTAGTTAGTCCAAGACTTTTAACCCTACTCTCTATCATTATTATAATTTGACTACTCAATCTGATTTAAAATTAGGTTTTTACGAGTTTGATTATTCATTATAATAATACAAATTTAAACTTATATTACTAATTAGTGCAAATTTCATTTAGATTTGGGTATCGTATAAGAGATAGGGTTAAGAAAGGTTGAGATTTATTTTGTGAACTGATGCTGATTAGTAGGTAAACAATAGAGAATTTATTCAATAGTTCCAAAGAATAATTTCCGGTTGAGGAAATATTTTGAGTGGTAGTCAGGTAGGCAATCAGGTTGGCCGTCCTTGGCGTGAGAATAGGCAGGCATTTGCGGAGAGTGTGAGTTTGGATATAAATAATATTCACAAGAGTCGGCGAGTGTTGAAATGTGTAATGTGCATAATTACTTTCCACAGGGTCACTACGTTTCAAAGTGATTGCTGGCATTGTGCGACTCCTGAGTGCTTCTTGCCTAGACTTCCAGGTAAATACTGCTTTTCCTACTATTATTGTTCCTCATAAACGTGCCAAATGAAACATCAAGCACGTACACGTAGTCACGTAGTATGATTTTTAACATAGCGTCCTATTCAGTCTCAGTCTATACCTGCCATGATATATAATTTTTTGAGGAAGCTAAATGATTTTGGATTTCTAAAGCTAAAACTCATGTATTTTTGGCCACCTGCTTGCTTCCTAAAGTTTTTGCTGCGTCTACTGTTAGTTTGGCACATATCTGACTAGTATATAAAAATATTCGCAACACTTCACAACATTTATGGACTGGTTCTGGAAAGAAAAGCAGGATGTGGAACCACATTGCCTGGTTTTAGCAATAAACACCGAGTCAGAGCTCAGAAGATGATTGAGTTAACGTAGACAAAGTACATTTAGTAGGCTCCAGGCCAGGCTAAGGCATGAGAGTTTATTTTTATTCACCATTTACAAAAGTGTGTCGTTAAAAGTAGAACTCAATCGTGAGCCTTGTTCATAAACTCTTGAAAATGATTTTTGGGGTGATTTGGATTAAAACCATCAAAATTAAACCCGGAGCAAACTACAATGAATGGGTTAATAATTGTCTAGCGAGTCTTTTATGCACCTTGTCGTTAAACCAGCGCTTGCCTATTATCCGTAAAATTTGAATTCATATCAAGTTTTAATTGGATGAGCCCACGACTTTATGTTCGTTTGTTTCCATTTTGAGTATAAAACTTGGAATCAAAACTTCTTTATGATTGTTTCATATCAAAAGGATTTTCGGTTTATTACGAAGAAATCATCCCGGTCTGTCAAACTTTAAGTCTGTTGAGAACAAAATGCATCGCAACCAGATAAAAGGCTACAGTAGACAAAACTTAACACATGAAGTGAATAACGTTGGGCATGAACTTGAAATAAATACAGGACTTGTTTAGCCTAATTTGGAATGCAAGTTTCCCAATCGAATTTTTTCAATGCATACAAATGAAATGAGTATTAAGGTTTCAGCCAAGCTACACTGGCATATTTTCCCAATCCTAGCATAGCATGAGAGTGGTGATACAAGTGCCACGCCAGATTGAAGAAAAGGCAAAGACTTAAGATCTAACAGATTCAAGGATGCGGAGGAAATTGAGCAGATGTAATGAATGCATGCGTTGAGTTGGATAACATCTCGTTGCCGCTTGTTTTCTTATTCATTGCATACTACTTAACTAGAATCCAAATTGAAATTGCCTAATATATGTGTTGGCATGAATGTTTATGTGTTCAATTGATAGAAAACACACGAGGGAAAAGATTTCACTTTTATGTAAGCAAGATCACTCCACTGCCACTTTTATATTTACCAATTAATGTGCGTGAGATTGTACATGGGATGAGATGATTAGCCTGTACCGTTACACTACGCAGTGCAAATAACGTCTTCCCATCTCATCTCATGACTCAGACTTGCCAATCATTTTTTTATGCATGTCATCTTCACTCAAAGGAAAGGCAGGCAAACCAAATGGAATAAAAATTAAATCTCATCTGAATACTTAATAGTCAAAGCCAATTTGGGCAAAGTGCGTCTAAGCTTGTTTATTTTGAAGCCCGTCTGATACTACAGTGCACTTGGTCCAATTTAGGTAAGACGTTGGGCTAAAATAGATTGATGACCTGAGAGGTTGAACTTTATTTGATTTTCTCAAGTGGATCCATTCTTCTAACAACCTGAGAATCAAAGTAGCGGTGGAAGTAGACAAGTAGTTAGGGCAAAGATGACGGAGACTAGATCGACAACAAAATGAAAATCGATATTATATCATGAGGAACAGAATCAGTCATATTTACGTGTGTGTTTCCTTATGATCAACACCTCTCAGCTTCCTTTTTCTCTCACACTCCTTGCCCTATGAATTCTAACAGGAACATAAAGAAGAATGGAAACCACTGGTTTTCTTCCAAGACTTTTACCCACAAATGCATCTCACGCAGTCCCTGGACTAGAAGATGAGATGGACGAAACTCAGATGCAGATCCATCATTATGAAGATTTTCTGAAGGAGCCTAGGATTATTTATTACCCCAGAGGCGCTACATTGGCGGCAGCTGCCTTTGCCATTATTTTCATGGTGCTTGGAATATTTGGTGAGTAGGTTGACGTAGACATCCGTGTGTTTGTCCATTGTCCAGATCATACGCGATAAACAAGAAAAAATGCATTCAATGTCACGTCAGGATTAATCTATAAAATCTGAGAAGAAAATTGGCTTTGGCAATGCCCCAGTCTGCTTTGCCAATTTATTTTTATTTTGTCAGTCAATTTGAACATGTATTGCAAGAAAAAGCTGTTTTACGAGATAACCAGCTGCGTTAACCTGTGATTGCATAATTTTGGAAAATTTTACCGTCTTTTTATAAAATAAATGCCGTGAATGAAGTAAACTACTTGATTTTGATTTTTTCTCTAGGAAATTTGGTAACAATAGTTGCACTTTGGAGAAATCAGAAATTGAGAATCCACGCAACGACTTGGTTTGTTTTGAGTTTGTGCGTTTCGGATCTTTTATTTTGTACAATCAACCTCCCACTCACGGCATCCAGATATATCCACGAAGCTTGGGTCCTCTCAGAAACTTTATGCCGGCTTTTTCCTTTCTTTTTCTACGGAAATGTAGCGACGTCCCTCATGAGCATGGTTGCTATTACGATTAATAGGTAAATGAATACTTCAAGTCTATTCCATGAAAAATGTACTTATACAAATTTATATTTGCCAAAAATGAGTACATATTTCGTGACAGAATTATTTGTGGTTCGTTAAAAGTTCTCCGAAATTAATTTTAATAAGTTCTTGGAATTTGAACACGTAACGCAATATTTTGTTTTCGCTTTTTCCTTATCGAACCTGACTTAATTTGTCGTACCGTATTGTTCATTTAATTACACCCTGAGTACATTTGTCGCAAAGAAATAATTTGAGCCCAACCGTCTACAGTAAAGCCTCTTTGAGTTTAGTCGTTTTTTGACAACCCGACAGAAATACGTTCGGTCTAATAAAAGTAACATGGTATATGATTTCACTATTTCCAGATATGTTCTCATTTCACACTATACACTCTACGACAGAATTTATCGATGGAGTCATATTTTGGTCATGCTTGGATTTGTTTGGGTATTTGGATTTGCTATGCTGGTTCCACCATTGCTGGAAATTTGGGGTCGCCTTGGACTTGATCCCCCCACGTTCTCATGCACAATTCTGAAGAAAGATGGAAAATCACCAAAAAAATTTCTATTTGTTTTTGGAGTTTTGATTCCTTGCATTGTCATCATTTTCTGCTACTCTTGCATTTTCATCAAAGTTCGCCAAAGCCGGTTGAACGTCATGACTCACAGCCAACGGTGAGTTACTCCCTATTAAAAATGTTATTTTTATCAAATCAAGCAAATTTTATTTCAAAGATTCTACCTTACATTTTTGTCTCTTTCCAGGAATTGTCCACAGTTTGAGACGGAGAAACTGAGGAGTTCATCCCAACGCAGAGATGATTTGCGACTGACAAAAATGATGCTACTTATATTTTGCTGTTTTCTTATTTGTTTTCTGCCATTAATGATCTTCAACGTAGTCGATGATGAGGTAAGGAAATTGAATCTAACCGTAAACTAAAAATACTTTTAATAATTTCAATAAAGTTTTAAACAATTTTTTGTGGATTTTATAGGTGGAACTTCCTACATTTCACATCATGGCTTCTATTCTTGCTTGGGCATCCAGTGTCATCAATCCGATAATTTATGCAGTTACAAATCGTCAATACAGACAAGCCTACAGTGAGCTATTTTGCTGCGGGGAGAGAGTGGCTGAAAGGCATAGTAGAACACTCTCACGCTCTGGATCTGGAAAAACTTTCTTTACGGAAATGATTCAATTGAATGCAGGAGCAGAAAAAGTTAGAGTTAATAGTGTTAGGGCAAATGGAAATATTTAATTTACTTGAATTTAAAAAATAACAATTATTTATTTTTCCGAGCTTCATGCCTCTTTAATATTATTTTTAGACTTAAGAATATCGCTGTTTCTTTGAGGCAAGTAATAATTTATTTGTCTTGTCCAATTTCTCTCTTGCCTACAATTGACTACAATAATTGTGCTAGTGCAAATTATGAGCTAATTTTTGCAAACCCTCTCACATTCTAATGTTAGCATTTAAGCACCTATATCTTAATTAAGTAGCCGTTCAAAATGATTTGCCTGTTTTCATCAATCACAGTTTTAAACGTGTAACATCTTGAGAACTTTCTTTACTATTACTCTTTCTCTACCATATCGACCTTGTTTTTTGCTTTAATTCATTTACCACATTAAATACTTGTCCAAATTGAGACAATTTGTTTTATTAGCTTCTTGTTACTCCTCCAGAACCCACCAAACTTGACATCATCTTCAATACAGTTTCGTCCTTAGAGTTATAGTTTTGTTATTTAGTCAAGAGCGTAATGCTTTAATTTCAATTTCTAGATTTTTTTTACTCTAGGCTTAAGCTAAACTTATTTAGTAGTTTATGTTGAACACACAGACCTAAATATCAACAATAGTGAACACTACAACTTTTTCAAATGTTTGTTTTCGACAAATAGTTCAGTAAATAAGTCAGCTAATTAATCCCACTAGTAAAGTAATAAAAATATTCATTCATTTCAAAGTTGTCGTATAATGTTGAATAAAGCTTCATAGTAATATTAGAAACAAACTTAACTTACTTAAGTTAGCGTCTTTGCACTTAATATGTCGCAGAACTACGAATCCGCAAGACATAGTTGTATAAATAGAGGAGCATGAGGAGAGAATAATCAATCAATTGGATTATGTCACAATTAGGCTTCAATATTCCCACCTTACTATCCTCGATATTATTTTGATAACAGGCTGGAGTCTCGTCGTCGATATTTTCAGTGTGAATGATTCCTCAAAATGGCGGTACTTCCAAACAAATTCAGATTGTCAATGATAAGAAATCATGTTCTTAACCACTCCTGAAATTTCTTCTTCACGCCTTTCTTGTATTCATGTTGTTGTGAGTACAAGAGAATCCACAAAATTGTTGCCATTGTTGCTTTGCCACGTGGCCGAGTGACAGAGAAAACTCAAACTCGAAACATAATACTCGAACATTTGAGTCAACTCTTTAACGCGGCCACGTCGCCGAAGTCGCCACGGATGAAGAATAAGGGTCGCCAGGGCTGAATGGGTTTCCAGGAAAGTTCGAACAAAAGAGCATGAGATCCAGGTTAGGCTTAATTTTTAAATTAAACACAAAGACCAAGACAAACCTGAACCTAGCGCTCACTTGCATTTGCATGAGTCCTTAATTCGCCATTTCACATCTAAATCATTGGTTAAGTGAAAATTTGAAAAATACACAACCCGCTAAGGCTGATAATTCATAGAATTAGTATACGAGAGAATACTATGCTGATCCCAGAATGAATTACAATTGTGATTTAATGTTAATTCTTACGAGTCTTATTATTTCATCAGTGACTAATGGAGAAAGTATCGCTAGATCTGACTATATGACACCAATTATTCTAATTTTATGTTAATATTGCACAAGATTAGCTTATCACTAAAACTAAACTTATATGAGTAAATTGCTACTATAATTCATAAAATTAGTATACTAGAGAATACGACGCTGATGCCAGAATGAATTACAATTGTGATTTAATGTTAATTCTTACTAGTGTCTTATTGTTACATCAGTGACTAATGGAGAAAGTATCGCTAGGTCTGACTATATGACACCAATTATTCTAATTTTATGTTAATATTGCACAATATTAGCTTATCACTAAAACTAAACTTATATGAGTAGATTGCTACTCCCAATTAGGATATCATGAAAAAGAACATTGCAGTTGCATCGTATTCGTTTCTAAGATTAGTAAAAGTATTTAAGTATTTATAAGACACCAATTATTCTAATTTTATGTTAATATTGCACAAGATTAGCTTATCACTAAAACTAAACTTATATGAGTAAATTGCTACTCCCAACTAGGATATCATGAAAAAGAACATTGCAGTTGCATCGTATTCGTTTCTAAGATTAGTAAAAGAATAATGCTTAAGTATTTATATAAGCGAATTCCAAAGGTAAATCCATCGTTGAAGTTGGAACTCGATCCCTCCAGAGCTGCTTAAGTTTGGATTGGAATTTTCTTTCATTGTTGCTTTGCCACGTGGCCGAGCGGAATAGAGAAGCCAAACTCGGAACAAAATATTCGAGCGTTGGACTTATCAATTCCACCCGGCCACGCGTCTATTGTAGAAGAATAAGGATCGTCAGTGCTGAATGTGTTCACAGGGAAGTTCGAACAAAAGTGCCTGACCTTCCGGACGACTGATTTTTGGAATGAATAAACGCAAAAATCAAGCCAGACCTGAAGATCACGCTAATTTGTATATGTCCTGAATTCATAACTATCTATTAGCACTACTTAGAAATAATTGCTTAAAAATATAAGGAACTATCTTAATTACAGCTTTTTTAGTAGCGATATGAAGAATGAAGCTAGAACAAAATAGCGTCGTACTCAAATTACTTTGTGTTGGAATTAGGAACACAACGAACAAAGTAAATTGAGTCGGGCGCTCATTTGCATGGTTCCGTGGTCCGTCATAATGACTAATGCATTCACCACTCATGAAGAAATATCTCAAATCTAGGTTATCACAAGAAAGTCCATAAGTTACCTTAAATAAAGTTACAACTCTGGGATAAAATAAATTGTCCATACAGTAGAGTAGCGCCAACTAATTACCATATTATTTTAAGCCTACCGCCAATTTATGGTATAATATTAATAAAGGCATAAATCCATACCTTAATGTTAAATTCTACATAATGGAGTGCCTCATCCGAAACGTGACATATAATTGAATGAAACTAAACTCGGTATAGGTTAACACGATCTGGTTGAAGTCAACTTTGACAGTGCCGTCGTGACAAATTTTGGGCCCTGGTGCAGAAAGAAATCTGGCCCCGTTCTTAATTATGTGAACATTTGCGGAACACTCAAAATATATTGGCAAAACTTGGTTTATTAGCTGGCAAAGCCAAACTTATGTTCTTGTTACATTTGTCCCTCCGTGCGAGTGTGACATATATATTATATTAAATTAAATTCGGTATAGGTTAACACGATCTGGTTGGAGCCATCTTCGCATCATTGTTGCTTATCACACGAAGCGAAGCGAGTTGCAAGCGAAATTGCCCTGATGATGCAATATTTGCTTGGGTTCAATGTCGCTGGCAACCCTCTCCGCCAATGCGTCTCTCGAAGACAAAACTTACATTATTACTCAATTGTAAAAGTAAAACACGAGCCAATACAAACATACTCCCAGTTGCCGACATATTAATTTATATACTTAAACTATTGATCAACTGACGAAATTAAAATGAACGACGCACAAGGAATCGAATGCATGCATAAAAATACATTCAAGGAATCTGACCTGGCCTGTGGCCTTACCTTATGAAATCCGGTCAAACTGATTTAGTAAGAGTCAGAGAATAGCAGTTGCATGTATTAAGCATTACTAATTAGAAACAAGGGGAAATACAGTGCTTACCATGAATGAGCCGTCTGCATGGATTCGCTCATAGAAAAACTTGATATTTTAAACAATCTCACTGTCTGTACACTGAAATATTATTTAATTATAAAAAGAATAAGCCGAACCAGGAAGAGGAAGACTTGTTCAATTTCTAGGGCTGGTTGGGCTGAGAAGAGTAGTTGTAGTCGGATGGGATGAGACAGCCATCTTGGAAGCGTGGTTGTGCCTGTTGGAAGCATGCATTGTATTACGTGCTACTCCTGAATTAAAAACTAAAACTATAAATAATGGCTTATTTCTCACCTAATTGGAATACCACTGAATACATCTGATGGAGAAAAGAAGGATGATGCTTTGAGTGACCTTTTCTCTCACGAAATTGTAGCACAAATGACAAGGTCACTGTTAAGCAAGCCAAAGCCAAAGTCAAACCACACACCAACTGGCCCAGCCAGCCAGCTACCAAGAAAGTCGGTTGAGAAATGAAGGGGTGGTGAAGGAGGCAGACTACACGGCAAGGCACGATCGCCACCACTCAACGCCTTATACCATACTGGATTCTCTACTCCAGCAATCTGTGCGTCCTAGATGGCCTTAAGTATTTGCTCTACGTCATGTCAAGGTTGAAATCCTATGCTAATGTATGTCGAATAAACTAAGTTTTATCCAAACATTTTGGTATAGATTCATCATGTACAGTATGTAGTTAGGCCGTTGATGATTCTTTGCGCTCGCTTTCAGTAAAAATTTTGGGTTGCCTGAAAACATTCTTCATTTTGAAAAATTTGGAATGTTCAAGTGAGAGGAAATCAGATGGAATTCGACGAGTTGACAGAAGCTGACAAACTACAAATTATCATTTCTCGCATCTTCCATTCGGAATCGATCCTCCTATCGACCAAGGAGAAAACCATTATTATGACATGTTTAAAAGTAAAAATTGTATCATTACATTTTTATTTATCCACTCTGTAGCCAGATAAAGCTGCTGGAATTATGGTATGAATTCATCGGTCGCTGGAACAAGCGTAACTCCAAACTCCGTGACTCATAATTAGTGTTGGTCGATGGTTCGACAGTCCTAATTTATTATTAGGCAAATATAAAGAATGCCTGAAATGGTTTGCTTAGTACAACCTGGCTGAGTGTGGATGAATCTCTTTAACATCATTTCAGGATAAGAAAAATTAGAGCAAGCGTTGGCGAAATATTGATACACTGTTCAAATTTCGAGATCAGGATCTCGAAATATCAAAGTTTTTTCTATTTTTAACTTTAACACACCATAATTCAGTATAGGCATCATTGCGCTGCACTCTATGGAGTGAGTACGGCATCAGTCATCCCATTGCTTGGTTAATTTTCTTTGCTGCGTGTTGCGCGTGCAAAATAAATTGAGCATTCAGCTTACTCGACTCATTCACAGCGTATTGAGATTGGGATCGCCATTTGCAGTGTCTGAGTGAATGTGAATTGAAGAACAACAGAAACAGACAAACGACAGAACAAGTCTGCTAAGAATTTTAACAACATTGTGTGAACAACACTCTGCGATGTCAAATTCTGAAACAACTGAAAAGCCAACAGACGATATTTCTGTAGCAATGTCAGCCGTAGAAAAAAACAAGCCCCAAGAGGGAACGTTTGAGGCGAATGGCAAATCTCTTCTGAGAATGGCAAAGGGACTGCCTAAGGCAGCTATCGGTAACTGCGTTTTTCTTTAATCTTCTAATTACCACTAGACAGACAAGGAATCTTCGTCATTTTTTACACTGACAAATAATTCTAATTCTGTCTCGTTCTTCTTATCTCTTGCAGCGACGAAGGTAACGGGCCGTGTTAAACGATTCAACAAAAGAACTGGCTTTGGCTTCATTACCCGGTGAGCGAATTATTTGAAATAAGTAATTATGGTTAGTTAATACTTGGTTTGATTGTGGGGTAACAGGAACGATACGAAGGAAGACGTGTTTTTCCACCACAGCTCTATCGTAAAAGTTTACCCCAGAAAGTTTGGGCGATTTCCTGGCGTTGGGGAAGAAGTCGAGTTTGATGTCGTACTAGCGGAGAAAGGCAAAGAGGCTGCAAATGTCACCGGTCTCAACGGAGAACCCCTCAAAAGACAATCCTGTCATGAAGGTAGATCAGGTATGTTAAGTTGGTCTAGTCAGACGATATCACATTGTTCTTAAGGTTAGGGTAAACAAATGTAAAGTTTGGGATTTATTCATCAACTCGACATTGATCATTCAAGGCTTAGGTCAAGATTCTCTTAAGATCTTAACTCTTCTCCTGATAGTACATAATGAGTTTATGGAAACTTTTGGTAATCTTCTTTCTGTTCTGTAGACCAGGCAAAGGATGAACACGAAAAGCGTGGTGAGGAAGGAGGTGAAGGAAGAGGGTCGGGTCGTGGGAAGAATCGATTCCGCCGTGGGAGCACATTCCTCCCTCGCTATTTCCGTGGCGGTGGACTATCACGGGGCGGTCAACGTTCGACAAGTCAAGGAGATGGCGACAAAGCACAGGCAAGTCCAAACTTAACATTATAAAAATAAAAAGTTCATTTTTTGATATGTTTAGCTTGAATTGAAGAAAGAAAGGGACGAAGCTGGAGATAATGGAGAAAATCGTGGACGAGGAGGACGCGGTCGTGGAGGACGTGGTCGTGGAGGACGCAGAGGAGGGCGTTGGTTCAGCCGTCGTGGCCGAGGCGGAGATCACCAGAGCGGAGGGGAAGGAGATGTGGTTCCAGCCGAAATTATGGTGCCATAAGTAGAATTAAGAATTAAATCTACAATTTATTCTTGGCTTGAAATGAGGTACTATAACTAAGCTAAAGTAATTACATTGTATTATATTTAAGAAGGAGGGCCATAAACTAGAAAACAATTTTCTATTTAATTAGAACACAAAATTTACACTTTGTATTTACCGCTACAATTGCGTTTGTTTGGAATAAAAATATAAGTAAAGAGTATTTATTTTCTTTGAACTCCTGATCAGGATGATATTTGTCAAGTCATAAGAAATAGCTTCAATAATTTGTTTGAATGTTGGACCAAATTAGACGATTCAGATGTGACACTCCATCTCACTTTGGACGCCAGCTGCTTACTTCCTATTCTACAAGAA
Organism: Thalassaphorura encarpata; assembly: GCA_009869925.1. Lineage (NCBI taxonomy): Eukaryota > Metazoa > Arthropoda > Collembola > Poduromorpha > Onychiuridae > Thalassaphorura > Thalassaphorura encarpata. The sequence goes on from WJEZ01000111.1 coordinate 11,296, forward strand.
CCGCGAATGGTGCCTTGACTAATTCTATTAAGCTACCAGACTTGAGGAATGTGTAATAAATTCATAATACCCATTTTCAAACGTATCAACTAGACAGAATGACCTAATGGAGAATATGATCAATCACAGAACTTGTCATCAATAACTGTGACACTTTTCGACGGTTTGAAGTGAACTTTCAATTCAATTTTGGTTATTAGATTTGAAGTTAAAACGACTTAATTTTAAGTCGTAGACTATGGCATCAAAAGTATGGATGTATTTTTTCACATTAGATATATCCCAAAATGATTGAACGATATTTATGCACAAATGATTCCTGAACAGTTCTTTACAATTTTGTTCCAGTAATTGAACTGCTTTGAGCGTCAAATTCTGTAGAAGTATTAATCTTAAATAACCCCACTGTTAAATTATAAACCGCTTCGGCAGCAAGCTTGTTAGAAAAAATTGGAAATCCAATGACGTGGGCCTATTCAAACAAATTGTAGGTATTAAGCTAACGCTCTTAACAAGTCGAGATTGAAGCGCTGTGGTTATGAAACTGATTGAAATCTAAAGATGAATAGATTTGTGGCTTTTAATGCCCGTTAAGTCATTTTCCATGAATCCCTGCAATGTAAATATTAAATAAAATCCGGCAGTTGGGAGTACTTAACAGGAAAAAAATGAAAGTTTATTGCATTAGTATATTCCAGCTAAACGTTGGTTATCTTTATCTTGCATAAGCTTCAAAAAACCCAGGAACAAGTTAACTATTGCAATAAAATTAACTCTGAATTTTATTCGAGGCTATTAAATTTTGAGTCATAAAGATTTTTCTACACTCACTCTCTAATATAAATTCGTCAGAGTCACACAAGTGAAATGATCAGATGCTCAGGTGACCTCAATATGACGACAGTTGTATCGATGTCCACTACACTTTTACTCAAGAGCTTTAATGGAAGTGGTGGTGGTGGTAGTAATACATTATTTGTGAGACGATTGACTTCATTACCGGTTGCTGCTGCTACTACTACAGTTGGACAGAGAGGTGAACAATTTTTCACATTTCTATTGTATCGTTAAGTTGTCAGTCAGTTAGGGAGTCGTCAAGTACCATAGTAGTCATCAACCAACACCTCACTCTCTCAATTTATTTTTACTCCACTACTACTCAGCATAACCCCAGTTATCATTTAGAAACCACCAGTAAAGCAACAAAGTGAGTGCTCCGCTCAGTACTCGAATTTATTAGCAGCGGTCCAAAAGTCTCAAGCCAACCCTGGTCTAATAACTTAAAAGCAAAAGCAAGAAGTAAGTAGTATTTTGCCTCAAGCCTAATTTCAACCTTATTTTAACATTTTCCGTACGTTTACGTACTGTACCTAATGTTATTTGTGGAATTTTTGGGTAATTATAATTAATTTCATATACTTTTCCCTTGGCCTATTGGCCTCATTGACATCTGCTTGTTATTGAAATCCAGGCCTTCAAGCCCTATTCTGCGCTAGAGCAAGCGAATTTTATGCAAGTAGACAATATATTTATTTGGTTCTGCCTTAAATGAATTTTCGCAAGAAAAACTATATATGTATAAGTTTTAATTGAGCCAAATGGGTTTTGTCTTGAATGACTCAGTAATGTCGCGTCGCAAACGGAGAAAGTTGTCTCATTTTTCCAAGGCCGAGGCTGAGAACTGACGCATGAGCTAACCTTAAATATCCTGATCAAGGTTAAATTCATTGACAAGAAATTATATTCTTCCATACTCTTTATTGCTTATGATTCCTGTTCGAGGTCGAGACGGTCGACAGACAGGTTTTAAGCTGTTTGACGTTTTATTCACGGATCAAAAGCTTGTTAGGATCCATTCTCCATATTATCAGTTGGGATTTATTACACCCATTTAATTGAAATCGTAAATTATATAGAATCAGAATCCAGAAAAAGATCAAATTTCGAATTGGCAATTCCAATTTCACATACATTAGCTAGTAACTAGTGAATATTCCCCGTAGTTTACAGGGTAAGGAAGTCCAGTACTAAATTTCCCAAGTGAAATTAAGTTTTACTTTCCTCAATAACTAAAATAAGCCTGGTCGTAAGGAAAACCAGTTACAACTAGATTGACGCATAAGCCTCTCTCCTGATTTTGACGATAGGTGAATTTTTCCAAGCACTTTAAACATAATTCGTTCAATTGAAATAACATGTACCGTTCACATGTTGTAGTCTATGCTCTAAACCGCAAACAGAAATGGATAAACTTTCCTTGTATGAATTACCCAATTCAACATCAATTATCCCATGAATTTTCCAAGCACCTGTTTCCGAAACCAATTCAGTTGAATCAAGGAGACGACACATGTGGATATGTTAATTCATGTGATTAATCTGTTTTTCATAAATTCTCTTAACATTGCCCCCCACATATAAAATGTTTGCTTAAGCAGTACAAAGTTTAATAATTGTGAAGTGATAGAATAAATAGATTTATTTTTTTATTTGCCCTTATCTGTCCTCTCAACGTGCCTTTTGCCTTTGCCACTTGTCTCGTTGTCTCTCATATCTATGTAATGTAAATGTAGGAGTGTTCATTGTTAATCATACAAAAAATGATTTGTCCCGTGTGCACTTGAACAATGGGAGCCTGAAACTGACTGAGACTCCAATTCCAATCCCATAATTTTAAATCTCACCAATTGATAAAGTAACTATATAGAATAAATAGTCCAATTGACTGACAAGAAAATTAAACATATGATATGAGACTGCAGGTGCTGGTCTGGGATAAATCTGACATTATTTGTGTTGCTATTGGATTGAAATAAAAATGAGTTAAAGTTGCATCACTCCTAATATTATAAACATTTATGACATCAAAAGTCAAGCTACAATAGTATGATACGACAAACTGAAACTGGCTGACCAAGTTTCACTCTGATTCTTGTTATCCTTCATCACATATTCATGTTCTATGGCCAAGGAGAAGGAAGAATAGTTTGCGTCAAATTGAAATTGATTACTTCAGTTAATCAGGACTTCAAAATTCAAATTACTTGGAAATTAGCTTTTGTTTAAACATATTTTTTCAAATTTTGGTGAGGAAACTGTAGAATTAGTATTTAGATATCGTCATACAGTAAATTACATTTTGATTTTGGCCAGTTTATCCAAATGACCATAAGAGCTAAATTTCAAACATCTTCTCCAGGAATTGAAAGAAAAACAATGCCGTGCCCATTTTTGACTCGTTTACCATCATCCTTCGTCCGAAATTATGGATCCAATTTGATTAAAGCTTATGGGGAACAATGCCCTGTGTTTAGCCGAGCCTTGTCAACGCTCCCTGCTTCTCAAAGTTAGTACATTTTCAAAGTTTCATCTTAGCACAATTTCCTAGTCGCATGTTTAAGTGCCAAGTTTGTTTCCCTAATGTAGAAGTCTTAGAAGAGAGCAGCGTTGATGGGAAATGCCCATTTTTGCCTCCTGGAACATTGAAGGAGGTGAGCCAAGAAACTCGTAATGATGTGATTGAGCTGGAAAAACGTCAACAAGCTGAGGTTTTCCCATACGAATCCTTTTTTCATGACCAAATCATGAAGAAGAAACAGGATCATTCCTACAGGATTTTCAAGAAAGTGAATCGCTTAGCTACAAGCTTTCCTCAAGCTCGTGAGTATAGCTGGGGTGATCGCCCTATCACGGTTTGGTGCTCCAATGATTACTTGGGCATGTCTTGTCATCCTCATGTCAAGGCGGCTGTTGGGTAAGCAAAACTTATCTTGGTGTCTTGGACTAATAAATAAATAGAGTTTGCAATTATCTAATCTTTTATTTTCTTCCAAATTCTATTGAGTAGAGAGGCACTTGAGAACTTTGGAGCTGGGGCTGGGGGAACTCGAAACATTTCCGGAAATTCTCTTTTCCATGAAGCATTGGAAGCTGAATTGGCATCTTTACACCAAAAGCCATCAGCCCTTCTTTTTACCTCTTGTTTTGTGGCCAACGACTCTACCCTCTTTACTTTGGCCAAAGCTCTCCCTGGTAATTTAATTAATGTCTCAATAACTGTGATAATTTTCTTTCAAAATTTTATAATCGAATTGACATTTCTAGGATGTCATATATTTTCTGATGCGGGAAATCATGCTTCCATGATTCAGGGGATTAAAAACAGCAGTGTTCCAAAACACATTTTCCGCCATAATGATCCGAACCATCTGGAAGAAAAACTATCAAAAATTGATCGTGGAGTTCCCAAAATCGTTGCATTTGAGACTGTTCATTCAATGACTGGAGCAGTTTGTCCATTGAAGGAGTTGTGCGAAGTGTCTCACAAGTACGGTGCAATAACATACATTGATGAAGTCCACGCTGTTGGTCTTTACGGAAAACACGGTGCTGGCATTGGTGAAAGAGAAGGGCTTCTCCATGAAATGGATATCATATCTGGAACTCTTGGTAAATACGAGCTATGATAACCCATTCTTTTGACGTAAATATAACGATTTATGACATTGAATAGGGAAAGCATTTGGAAACATTGGTGGCTATATCGCCGGAAGTGCTTCCCTTGTCGACATGGTTCGAAGCTACGCTGCCGGGTTCATCTTTACTACGTCTTTGCCACCAACTGTTTTATCAGGGGCTCTAACTGCTGTGCGAATCTTAAAATCTGAGGAAGGTCGTCAACTTCGTGCTACTCATCAAAGTAACGTAAAATATTTGCGAAACAGATTGATGAACGCTGGGATTTCCGTAGAACATACTCCATCTCACATTATCCCGGTTTTCGTAAGCTAATATTTGTTTGTCAACTATTTTAAATCCAAGGACTGAGTTCAAAAATAATTTTCTGATTAAAATAAACTAATAGATTGGGGATCCATCATTGAGCAGCCAATTGTCTGACGAACTTATGAAAAGAAAAGGTCATTATGTCCAGGCTATTAATTTTCCAACGGTCCCGAGAGGTCAAGAAAAACTCCGTATTGCTCCAACACCGCATCACACGGAACGCATGATGGATAAATTTGTTGACGATCTGGTTGAAGTGTGGACTGACTTAGGAATACCACTACGTGAGAGTCCATGCTCAAATGTAAGTACCAACACCAATTAGTTTGGACGAATTAAATAAAGTATCCAATACAAAGGGTTTTCATACATGAAACTAAGTTTTATATGCGGTTTTATTATGTCTGTAAACGTTAATCACTTAACCCCTGTATTTAGGAGTGCACGTATTGCAAGAAGCCAGTTCTATTCAATGAACTTGAAGCTCGAACTCGAAGACAAATTCAATCATCTGATGTACCAATCATGTGCAATTTACCACAGTGCCCCCAATTGGCAGTTTCAGCCTAAACTAAAATATCTTCGACGTTTTTCTTTTTTATGGATCTATAAATTTATAATTTGAGATCCATTTAATTTTCATTTGCTTTGTCTTTTCTTCTCAATATATCAAATACCTATCAATACCGTTCCTGAAATTATCCAAAATTCAAATACTGTCTCAACCTGCGTTTAGCGTTATATAAGAACTTGCATTAGAACAATATGGCTAAATTGTGTGTCAAATCAAAATAAAAGCCTTGGATTAAACCTCGAGCTGTTATTTACTGATATTTCTTAAGTAACTTCATCCTGCCTTATTGGAACTTTGCTTACATCTAAAAATGGAACATAAATATCACAATAAAACGCAATGAGTCTTAAGATCCTTCTCTGGATTATATTATATTGTTTTACGTAATTTATACTGAAATGTATGCAAATTGTAAAGTCCAAACGAGGAATCAGTTAGCCATAGCGTACGTCCTGGTCCATTCACGAGCATTCCGAATAGCTTCTTGTTCATTCATTTTCCATAATTCAGCAACATCGTTCGCAAGAGGATCATCAGGGTTTGGTGCGCTCAACAATGCTTGAATTGAGAGAAGCACCGTTCGAATCTGCAAAGCCGGGCTCCACTTATCTGAAATCAAGTCATTCAAGCAATAAGTTCCAACTCTTACTAAACAAAACTAAGTTCAAATTATTAAACTATTTGCGTAATTTACCTTTCAAGATATCTAAGCAAATCCGACCAAGTTTGTCAATGTTTGGATGGTAAATTTTCGTAATGAATCGAACTTTTGGAGCCGACATGGGATAATCTTCCGGGAGAAAGAGTTCCAATTTGAAAACTCCTCCCTCAAAAGGAGAGCCCTCAGGTCCTAAAAGATCAAATAACAAACAAAAATTATGAAACGACAATAAGTATAAAGAATCAGCCTAAAAATTTACATCAACTATGATTAATTAGTAATTCTGTATTCTGCGTTTCATACCATCTTGACAAACATTTGACCAAATCAAATTAGCCCCTTGAGCATGGCATGCCCGCTAGTTGCGTTTTAAATTTAATATAATTACACGTATTTTCAAACAACCTATAGGTACCGAGAAGGAAGAGGAATTAAATATTTTAGAAATAACAGAAATCTTATCTTAGAGCAAAGAAAATGGTAATATACTTCCCTAAACTAATCTTTCTTATATCATGGTTATATCATCTTATAGAGTATCTTACAAACCTAAAACGACATTATGCATTTAAGATTAAGTACTAACAAAACTTCTGACCTGCAACAATAACGTGGAAGTAACGAGCATTATTTTCATCTGGGACAGCACTGATCCCGGGGACCGGTTCTTGCATCAAACGCTGGGTCTCCTACAAGCAAAAAATCGTTAGATAATGATACAATATAAGTAATAACACCATAATCATTCTAATAAAACCAGAATTACTCTTTTTACCAAAATTTTACGTTTCAAGAGACACTCAGCTATTTAAAAAACAACTAAAAATACCCACGATAGACTACTACGCCTCAATTACTCACGTAAACCAAAGATTCTGTGAATCATTGTGAATGAACCGAAATCCAGTGCAGACTAGACTAATACGAAAAAATGTTAATTCTGTATACTCCTCCTCCGAGTGCCCATGCGGCACAAGTATGACATTCAACAATGGACGATATAAAAGGAATGAGTCTATCATGTTTGTATGAAGCGAATGCATTATTAATGATTTTTTTCTGATAGAATACTGTCTAACTGAAATACCTAACTCATTGAACAGTTCGGTTCAGATTCAGGCATAGAACAGATAGATTTACTAACAACGAAATGTTTCACAATACTACGACTAATACGCAGTGGCAGTATTAGAATTACTCAATTTGATTTGGGATATATTTTAATCACTCTAAAACCAAAGCCGATTTGAATCAAAATCGTATGTCTGTATCTGAGATAAACTTTAGATTAACCCCTAGGTCAAGGTAAAGAGGCAGTGATGCTAATGCTATGCTAGAGAATCATGACTTGACAAAAACCGGCGCCCATCGCCCATGCCGCCATTGGCCGTAGGAATATTAAATTATGGATGAATAATTACTTAAATAATACAAATCACCTAATTCCTAATCATACCTTAATGATGCGGCGCGGAAGTCCGGCCATGGCTGATCTAACGACGTGAGATTGACAACTACGTTGGTCTCTGTCAATTCGTCCTCCGCTTCTTCCTTCTTCTTCTGTCTCTACTACTTTGGGCCCTCCTCACAGGATCTCTTCTGGGTTGAAAGTGGAGCGCCTGTCCTCCGACTCAAAATCATGTGCTCAAACAAAACTAGCATCCACCGCGTTTTCTTTCAACTCAAACTACGCTCATTCAAAACTACTCTAAAGAAGTTTTGTCATCTTATACTACATTTTCATCTATTTTATAGAATAGTCAAATCCAACCAAAACTAAGGCAATAGCTTCATAAAAGATATTCAACTAAATATATGCCGAATTGACTTAACGAACCATAGTGTAATAAATTGCAACTCTACTGAAATGCACGGAATGACGTTCCAACGAAGTTTATCTAATTTGGCCCATTTTAAGGAACTATTCATTGCAGAGTTCAATTTCCCCAAAATGCTGAGTAATTAGAATACTAACAGTGGGTGAAAGTAGAATTAAAACGAATAAATATGGATTTAGAATAAGGTTTGAATGGATCATAGTGTTGAGTGGTAGTTGTGAAGGTAGAGTTGAGATTCCCATGCTGAGCAATGCTGAGGAACTTAAGACAGTCCTAGTCCTGAGTCTTGCCTGCCTGACCGTATGGCATGGTAAAAAGGACTCTGAATATTATTTCCTACCACGCATTCTCTTCAGAACTGTCAGTAGGAGCTGAGGCTGAGTAGTAAGTCGTTTCTGAGCCCAGTCCAAATTGGTCATCCACGATCAACACAGTACAGTTCTTAGCCATCGTGTCATGTCATCACGTTAGATCAAAAAAAAAAGTCTTTTTAGAAGAAAGGAATTTTTAGCGTGTGACCTGGTCTTGACCTGGCTCACCTCTAAGTTTGTTTCCATGATGCCCCTATTTGGTAAGAAGGACTCTACCAAGAAGTCCAAGAAAGATTCCAAGGAGGCATCTCAAGACAAACCCCCGTCTCTTGAGGACAAGTATGACATGAAGGATATCCTTGGCACGTGAGTAAAATCATTTTGATTTATTTTCTTTGAACTCCCCCTAATTGATTTGCAAATCGGAGAGTTGGAGCAACACATGTGTAAAATTATACACATTCGCGGCTTCAATATTCAAAATTGTCAATATTATGATTATGCACTTGACGTACTGAGTATTACCATTGCATTACATGCATGTACCGTAAATCCTAATTTGATCCAAATACCCGATTATATTGATTTAATTTACCAGAAAATTACTAGGCACGAACTTTTCCAGAAGTAGAAAATTAGGCCTAGAAAAGAAATTGTGCTTTTTGCATATCAATAACAAGAAGCGTGCAATTGACTACGCGTTTTTCTATATATGAATGAATAGAAAATTGATAGCATTACAGGATGTGTTGTTTTGGACTAAATTTATGTAATGTAATGTTTAAGGGTGGATAGCCCACTGGAGAGTCGGAAAGTACATGAAAGTTGTGCATTAGTCCAGATGGTAAAAGGCATTGAGGTTGCAAAATGCTATGAACGGGCTCAGACTACTGGTAGTTGTACTTGTGTTGGTCGAGTTAGAAGTTTAGAAATTGTAATCCTCCTGAGCTCCTAAAATTGGTTGTCGTTTGCATATCTGCGGCTTGTCCTTTAAATTGAGTCGAATTGACATTTGACCAAGAAAGAAGGATGGTCTCACTCCTATTCTAATCCCAATCCTGAAATTACATGCAATGCAATGCAATGCAATGGCATAGTACATTTTCACAATCATTTAAATGGCCAACCCTCTTCATTCATAATCCCAATCCTCACACTTGACTTCATCGTGCTTTGAATATGGGAATTTGGCTGGATTATTAAGAAGTAGATAGATATAGTGAGGTGAGGATAAGGATAGCAAGGTCTAAACTCCTTCGTCATCTTTTGACGACATCATACCCTTTAAGTCAACAAATTCCAACATTGACAGATAGCGGAAACGTGAGGTCCATTTACTTATAGACAGACGTAAGGCTAGGAAAGGATGAAAGATGTGGGTGTTTGAGGTTATGAGAATGATCATCGGATGACAGACGATATTATTTTGGGACTTAAATCTATCCGTCCTTACGTCCATTCCGTCCGTCCCGTCCACTTTATCCTTGTCCTTCGCTTCGTGTCAACATTCACACGCTCTCCGATCCGACCATTCAAACTGATTATACGTGGATTGATGATACCTGTAGATTGCATTATTATCCGAATTTTTCCATTTAGTGTTGTATGAACCTGACTTAGAAAAAGAGACCTCAATAGCATGAATATATTTTTTCAAATTTTCTAAAGCAACCTGAAAGGGTCGTTGCTTTTACTTCAAATGATTGCTTAAATTCGCAAGGCTATTCATTATTCTTTAGATCACGGTTCATCTTTATTTTTACTTTCTACTGAGTTGAATTCAAAAGTATTTGCAGCTGCAGGCATTTGAAGTTACTGAGTTTCACAATTAGAGAAAGAATGGAGAGCAGTGGGAGTCAATTATGCTTTAGCCTGTTTATTTTAGCTAATGAGAGAACATATAAACAAGGAACGAATGCTCCGTGTTTGATTCATTAGTTTCATTGTAGAAGTAATCAGTAGAGAAGAGAATTGCTGTAATTTGTACAGGAAGAGTAGTAGCGATGAAGTGAGCTCATAGACATGCCACTGAGACTGCCTGCCTGCCACATCCCACATGCTTTCTTAATTGCGGAGATGGAGAATCCAAACATTACATTACAGAATGTATGTACAATGTCTGATCTACCTGATTGTTGTGATTTACCTTCTTCATAATTTGTTAACGTTCCCTGACAATCTAATTCTAATGCAATACAATGCATAAATGCAGCAGCGAACGATAAATGATACTGGGATACAGGAAGTGTGTAGTAATGGCTTGAATATAAAAATCCTACTTTATTTCACAACTATCTATTTATTACAACATAATTGTTATTGTTATCCTTACTCACACGAATGTTATGTCAAATGTTAACAAAATGTTGCAGAATCAAAGTTCGATCTAAATTAACTATGTATGGCTTTTTTTCCTCGACATGCATCAGAGATTGCAAGATTCATAATTAGAATCAGTTCCACATATGGTGGTTTCTATTAATTTAAGTTTAATTCTTAGATTTAATCAAGAATATAATTTATCCACTCCTCAATTAAAAATTAAGAACGGAATGCCATGTGGTTTAGGTTGTCTCTTCGAGGGCTGAGATTGAGATTTTCTTGCATAAGGTAACCCCGTTGCTTTGATTAGTTATATTAAACTTCAGGCACTTGTTTCAAATTGTATTACTATCAAACCCCTAAAACTAATTAAGTCGTGGTCAACCAATACGACTCATCAGTCAATCTTGAGGTCTTTTCTTCACTGAATTTTCATCGAGACAGTATACGAATTAAAGAGCTTTTAGGCAGATTACAAGGCTCTCAGATGTGATGTGAGAAGTTGCTGATGTCATGTCATGATTTGTTGAATTGACAGAATTCGTTCAACCCAAGCCGTATATTCAGGAGAGATTTTGACTTTGTTATTGACATGGATTAGACTTGATTTAATTAAACTGATAATTGTTAGCTTGGTCGTCATTTGATTCTAACCTAACGCCATAGTATTTACATCCTTCATACAGAAGTAGACAAACTACTATCTCGCTTTAGCTTGCGGAGTTTAGTTGTTGAGAGTGATTTTGCTCCTCAGCATGGTTGCTCAAAAGTTTTAATCAGAACAAGGAAGATGTAACACTGAGCCTCCCAGTGTCCCAGTCTTTGTTCTATTGGCTGGAACAAAAAGAACAATATTTAGTTCCTATCGTATGAGTTTCAGTTTTAGTGGACTCTGCACAAGAGTAGGCTATTGGTCAGGGCTTTGAGACTTGAACTGACACCCAAGTCGGATTGTGGTTGAATGAAACTCTGGAAAACAATTAAATAAGCTATTTACTCAAAGGGTTTATTTTCCCATGTGTTTTCTAACCAGCGTGAGTAGAAACTGAAAATGGAATTAGTTTTGCAATTCGGTCAGAGGCATTCATGCTCACAAGGAAGATAGTGATGTGTTGTTCTGGTTAACGAATATATAGTTCAAGTCTTATGTACATTGTTAGTTCGTTCAAAACTCTTTAGAACTCTGTTTCCCCAGACAGTTCGCTTTTCCATGTTCCTTTAAAAGCGAAACGTGAAGCGACAGGTTGGGGATGCAATCAGTAAGCAAGGATTTTTAACAAAGCCCTAAATATTTTGTAACTGAATTGTGAAACGCAATTCTGGCGTTTGGTTTATTCATATCTACAAAATCATTCAGAGGATCACAATAGCAGTTGAGTCAAACTTTCATTAGTGTGGTTAGGTCTGTGATCATGTCAGCTGGCAATTGTCGGTTTCTTTGTTAAGTCGAGAAAATTTGTAACTGGATTTGAATTCGGTTCTTTTCCATTAATGTCTTTACACGTTGAACCAGACGGGATTAGCTTATTATTTAATAGTCATGAAATGACAATGTGTAGGTGGGTTTAAACAGATCGGAGAAATAATTACAAATGAGCGCACTCATTTCAATAAGCTCAGAGTCTTTAGTACTCTTGAGGGTAGAGAAGCCAATTGAGTGAGCATTTAAATTAAAGAAGCCAGCTAAAGATAAGCCAAGTCTGAGTTTGGATAATGGCATGTCATGTCATGAGACCTTGATCCAACATAGGATTACCCTCTCTCAAACTTTCACTAATGCGTTTTCCTGCCTCTTTATTCTAATAATTAGAATGCTTAGCTACATTTTGGAATATTTGATTTTGTTCTAGTGGGGCCTTTTCTCAAGTGAGGTTAGCCCAAGTGAAGGAAGATCCTAGCATCATGTACGCCATCAAAATCATCGACAAGAAAGCACTCAAAGGAAAGGAGGACTCCCTGGATAACGAAATAAAAGTCTTGCGAAGGTAAGAAAATGCTTTTCATAAATTTTTATGAAAATGAGCCGCTGCCGACTGAGTGTAGACAGAACTTTTAAAGGTTTCGTGTGTGTGTGTGTGTATGTGTGTGATACTAAAAAACGTCGTAGTTTACATCGACATAGACGTGCTTTTGAAACGAAGTGTTCTCAGAAATAGTACGTGGGCCATGCTTGTACTAATTCTCAAAACCTAACTTGTCTTAGCTCTCTTCCATCACCAAATCTTATCAGCTGAATGAATAGATAATTCAAAAAGACAATTTCACTGGAGCCAATGATATTTTTGTTAATGAGTTTATGTTTTCCTTCTAAAGCTATTATAGTGCTGACCTCCAGTTATCTGCATCTTTGTCCTTGACTTGTTTTTAATCAGACAAAACTATATTAACAAGTTGCGTAACCCATAAGACTTCTGTTTTGTTAAATCATTCATGACTTGATATGTACGTTTGTTCTCTACATTTTCAATCTTGAACGGAGGATATATTTGGCCGTGCGACTGTGCTAAGTAGGGTCAAATGCCAAATTCGTTGTAGTGGAGCTATAAAAGTACTATTTACAATTCCCTAACCTGCCTCGCCTTAAGAGCTGTTAAGTAAAATGTGAAACACCCATACGTGTTGTGTTGTTGGAAATACTTTCAACGTTTAAGCATTGACGTTTATGATTCTCCAGTGAATATTTCCTGGAAACGAATAGTCATTGTAAGTGCAGTTTGTGTTGCACGAACATGGGTAATATTTAATGAAGGCGTTGACATATGTACTTAGGAACTTTCACAAGTTTAATTGTTAATGTAAACCTCACTTGCGTGAGAGTTGAAAACTTTTAAGCTTGATTGAAATATAAGTTTAATTTAACTTGTAGGAATGACAGAGTTTTGGTCTTGGTTTTCATTATTTTGAGTACTTTCTATTGGAATTTAATTGCAAAATCAATTTTCTTTGTACTGGGTATTTTTTCAATCTCCGTCCGTATGTGAGGAAAGAACCACACCACAGACACGCTCCTTTCTCCTCTGCTGCTTTTATTATGACACAAGGTTTGTATTCGTAGCACAGGAAAAAGAAGCATGAGAGGGAAAGTTGATTCGACAAAATGTGGAATTGAGAGACGGACGCACGTCATCAAAACATCCAAACTGACGTACTATGGTTAGGTTAAAATTTGGTTTGGTGCAATACTTATGAGCTTCCAGTTGGTCACGCTAGGAAGACATGATTAGGTAGCAGGAGCCCTGACGGTAAAAGTTGATAAAAGTTTATTTAAAACTTTGATTAGTTAGAAATCAATGAATTACTTTACAGATGGTTGAAAGTTTTAATAATAAGTTGAGAGCAGAGCAGCCTCCTAGTTTTGATTAGTATTAACCAAATTAGTCCGCGAGTCTTGTACAAATGAAGAACTCTGAATTTGTAGGGTTTTAGACCAAAATTAAAATTCAGATTCAGCACTCAAATAAAGAATCAAATCAAATCACGTATGTACTGTTCTCTGATCCCATTTCGTTTCTTTGAGTATTTCTTGTAAAGGATCCGAGAGTTGTTTGCATTTTTTATTCCTTGTAACTTTTAACTTTCTCTGACCTGTACCATGTTGACTTCATACTAAATACATGCTATCGATTACTTAAAAATGGAAGTTGATCCATGTACTATTCTAAAGTAACCAACTTAGACTTCCTTTCTCATAATATGAATAAATTTCGACGTTTTAGATTTCCAACCACTTTGTAAATTTAAGTTAAGCACGTAAGTTCATTCGACTCTCAATGAATGCTTTCATTAGAGGTATATTATCGGGTTGCCACATTCCTGTATATAATTGTCGAATATGTTGTGCCAAGTAAATTATGAGTATTGAAATACCTTAATTACCTTGATACCAAAGAGTGAACAGTAATTCTATTACGGTTTGACTTGACTGAAGCGAATTCTACATAATAATTAATTTGGGATAGGAATTCTAGCCAAGTGTAAGAATGGGAGCTGCCAGCTTCACATAATGTTACAGCCCCAGAGAACTCATGCATTTGAGGTAATTATTGAACAGCTGCTGCTGCGATTGCTTGTAATGCCGAGTTAATTTATTTTCCACCGCATTTTGTCCAGCTCCATCAAATTATTCAACTTCAGTAGAACTGCCAGGATAAAGTCATTTTTCTACCCATTACCCGAGTGAATTGAAAATGGCATTGGGAGTAATGGTGTAAGGACTGGGCATGACCTGTTGAGCTGCAACAATTCCGCGTTTCTGGTTAATTAAATGTGTAGTCAACCCTACAAGTGAAAATACGAATTTAACTTGTATTAAACCTCCGGTTTCCTGAGCGTGGTCAGAACAACTTTGGTTATTGCCTACTTTAAACTTATTATCATCGTTACTACTCTGTCAAAGCAGGGATACACGGACATTTCTCCACAGTCCGTTTAAACAAGTGGAGGCATCTTAAATGAGCTGGCCCTACCCGTCTGTAGATTTATCTAATTCATTACAAACGTTTGGCATATTTTGTATCGGTCCCGAGTTGACTGGAAATTGTTTTTTACCTTATTGTCTTGTGTGTTGATTAGGAGTGCACTTGGACTCCGTGTGCTTAGGTTTGCCCATCCTGGCTAATGTTGCAAATGTGTGAGTGTGAATATTGATTGGAAGTTCCTAAAAGAGGGTTTAGTGCTATATTGACCTACATTATATAGACCAGGAGGAAGGGAAGCCAGAAACAGTGTAGGAGTGTTTTGTGGGGACGAGTGTGAAATTTCTCTCCAGCCAACTTTGGAATCTAAAGCACAGGAGGCTCACACAATATGCTGGAGACAAAAGCTCCAGTCCTGCCTGCTAGACAGCCTGGCATGCCTTAGCTCTTGCCAACTCCCAAGACCCGGTTATTTCTTTCTAGGTCTTTTTCTACGACACGGGGAAAAACAGCATAAGCCATAAATCAGTCCTTTACGACGACTAAATATTATAGTGCAGCACGGCACGGCGGGAATAGAATCACCAAAGGGTTTCCAACGCTAGGTAGGAATATGCACGAGACGCAAAATCTTTCCCATGTAGGCTTTAGAATGAAATTGTCTGAGAAAAATGTAACTTGGTTTCCTCCCATCAGAATTCTGGAATGGAATACCTGGGAGCAATATGCTTAAAAGCGTTCCTTTAGAACCAACGATTATTTGGTCTTAAAGTGAAGGCTGAGCTACTACTCACTTGTTCCTTCCTCTTAAATTATGTGTGCGAATATTCAGCTTAATCTCGGCAATTGCACTGATGTACTTGTCGGTTTTTAATCATGAATTATGATCTGCCTTCTGAGTGTGTTTTATCCTAATGATTCAGCAAGGTCATGTTTGTTCCTGGGTTGTAGCGTTGTAAATTTATTCAAACTCATATGTGGGTCGATTAAACAACTGACAGGGTTTGACTTCCCCAGTGTAAAGGCTGTGTGAAAACCTTATGAACAAAGTCAAACTTTGACAGGGATCAAGTTGGGAGAATGAATATGTAATGGAGGCTTGTGTAAACAAATTCTCATTTCTTAACACGTCAGGTAAACTCAAACTTTTTTTCCTTAAGCCGTTAATACCTCTTTATTACTTTTATTCAGACGCTAGGCAGAAACGACGTCGTAGTAGGGATTATTGGATAAGCATAAAAGGATACATCACGATTTATTATTTTTTGAATATTCCATTTGAGCTCAATTTTATGCTCAAATCTTCCCCAGATGTTTTCTTTCTATTGACAAATACGTGTCTAGTAGGATTATCGTTCGAAGCTTCTAGTCATCATTTAGTATAAATAAATCATTCAAAAAGGAAACATGAAAAATTGTTAAACAAAATTTGTTTGTTGTGGGTTGTAGATTGATAATTTCATTTCCTATTGTAGAATAAAAATTTTATACTGGCAGATGATGAAATCTTATTTTTCCTTTTCCGTAAAGAAAATTAAATTCAGCTTAGATTCAATTAAATCCCAGTAGACCTGAAAGTCAAGGCCAAGGTTTCCGGAAGAAATAAATGAATGAATTAAAAAGGAATACATGCATAAAGGATATACAAAAATTGAGGAAAGGCACATTGATGAGATTAATACGAGTCGTATAGGAGTTTGGGAGCAGTAGTGGTTAAAAGAAGATTCGATTTAAGGATCATCACGATTGAATGAGTGCAAAGCCAAACCCAGAAGTTCAAAGTGGCATCCGGGTTACCTTATTTCCGGTAAATGTATGTTCTCTCTTTCACTTAAGGCATGGCTCCCGCATACATCACACAAGATGAAGACATGTCACAGTCAAGTGTGCATCCGCTCTTCTTTTTCCTTTGCGGGTTTAAGGATTAGGATTACTAGAGAGACTGACTCTTCCACCAGAAGATTCAGAATCAGCTTCTTCACAGGTCCTGTTTTCGCCAAACACAAGGATATCTTCAGACGTCAAGTATAGACGACTCTTTTTTGTCACATAGTAAATGTCAAATTTGTCCAAGTGGAAAAACCACTTTAAGTGTGTTTATCGGCTTCTCATTGACTAGACCACAATATGGGTTCTTTAATCTGTGTGTCTATAGAAATGTGAATTCAATTTCGAAGGTACGCAACAGCGCGGCGGTGTATTAGAGTAGAAAAATAGTTCTGCAATATAAAGTGAAATCGTAACTATAGTCTAATTTGGGTGAAAGCTGTGTGTAATAAATGATTCATATAGTTTGTAGTAAGACCATAATATGTCCAACTGCATTAGCCAAGTCCAAGTTCTAGTTCGTATGGAACTTTAACCACTGATTAGAATTTTATGAAGTTTTTTGATGTATTGATAATGAGCATAAAATCCATTCATTTTCTTTTGTGTATCTCACTTTCCCTGAATTTTAACTAGATCCAACTTTCTTCCTTACTACTAACACTAGTCCAACTTATTACGTACAAATAATTTTATACGCTTACACGGATAATTTGCGAGTGTAGAATAGAATCCTTGGAAAGACCTCGCTCACACTTAGTTCGGGGAGCTTAAACTTGCATTGCCATTGGATTCCTTATTCAATTAAACCCGTATCCGGGTAATTAAAAAACTTCTCCGCTGGCTAGTCCCTTGAGAATCATTATTATTATTAGCACTGCCTTGAAGGAAGTTTTTGAAGTATTTAATAAATGTTCTTCTCGTCTCGCATTTCCTTTCAACTTCTTACTTCGACATTGCTTTCTTGCATGGCTCAAGTAAAAGCGTAGGAACATAAAATCAATACATGGGCTTTGCGATTACTCTTACTGTTACTCCAGTTATTAGCCCATGTTATGCGAAATATGAGTCATTTAATAAATAATTCTAGTGACCTTTTGCGAATTCTCAATTTCTCATGAAAATAGGAAGGTTACATTTGGCCTATAATTTTTTACACAGGGAAAAGGAAGACCCTGGATAAAATTCGTGACTGATTGTCATGTTTTGAACCATGGGTCATGAGTATATTTTGCTACACAATGAACTCCCAGTTTGAGATTGGCATATGACCACATATTTACTTCCTTTGCATGCCGACGAGGTTTCTTAATCATTTATATTGCACACTTGAATTATTAATATCAACTAAGGTGAACTAGGAAATGGGATTGAATCGAGTTTGTGATACAATACAGGGAACACGAAC
Source organism: Thalassaphorura encarpata (assembly GCA_009869925.1). Classification (NCBI taxonomy): domain Eukaryota; kingdom Metazoa; phylum Arthropoda; class Collembola; order Poduromorpha; family Onychiuridae; genus Thalassaphorura; species Thalassaphorura encarpata. The sequence goes on from WJEZ01000111.1 coordinate 29,437, forward strand.
CCTTATTGATACAAGTGATGGTCGAGAAGAATAATAAAAAAATTTCATTCTTTCCTATTGTTGAATTTTATTTGAGCATGTGGAAAAAGTGTTGAATGTTTGCTGGGTGGACTGGAGCAGACCTCGATTACTTGAATAACGAAAAGAAAGTAGAAGTAGTAGTTTGGATTGAGCATGAAGTTCTGAGCTCTTATTTCTTATTCCTTTCACTGAATGGATGGATAAATAGGGAAAATCCGTTCTTGTTGTGCGAGTGTTCTCACTCGCATGCATAATGATTCCCAAGTAAGATATTCGTCTTACGTCCCAAGAGATACGATGGAAAAGAGTTGTATAGAAATTCCAAGGTATTATTAAAGAGTTTCGTTCCTTCGTTTCCAGGATGTTAAATCCACTAGAGAAAAGTGAACTCAACTTCTCCCCATTGACTGTGTAGTACGTGGAAGGATTATTGCTTTGTTGATTTGGTTTTATTTCTTTTGTCATCTTTTCCTTCCACTCAGTTCAACTGCCACGTTTTTTTGCATCCTTTCAGAAGCTAAGCACCAAGGGTTAGTTCCATTCCTATTGGCATTGGGCCTGGGCCTTGTGCCCTTTATGGAGTCATAATACAGAGTCAGCATTGTATTTTCATATTTGCATTTACATTCACACGAACAATAGAGCTAATACGTTCGTACGTAGAGCACGACGCTTCATGTTGGATCCCTGGTTGCGTAATTACCCAACCATGAAATTCATCCAGTCAGCGTCACTCCCTGTTAAAATCCACCTGGTGCTTGGTCCTTTCTCCTGCTCTCTTGATGGAATAATCCTAAAACTAGGAAGCAATTATTTTAGTACTGCGTATTTAGCTCAGTCGTGCAGAACAGTTTGAAAATTATGATTAGAGAGAGGAAAGAGGATTTTATAGAGTAGTAGATCGAATCTGGTGAAGTACGAGTAGTAGTGTAGGACGACGGAGTTGAGTAGTGCTATTCCAAAGTATTACTACTTTCACTCCACTCCACTCAGTCGACCGGATTGACCTGAGTCGACGGCTTGGCTGCTGCTGCTGCTTGGTTTTCTGATTTGGCTTTGATTGTATGTATGAGTCAAAAAATCTAGCTATGCTAGACAGACCTGACTTTACTTCAAATGTCTGGGTGACGAGTGAAAGAAGGGAAAGGAAGCTGAGTGAGTGAAAGCACTTTTCCTCTTAGCTTTTTATTTTGACCATTGGTATTGGCTCCATAGTCTGGTTTTGAGTCGGATACTCTGACAAGACCCTTCCTTCCTTCATGGACCCTTTATACTCTAAATAGTTGAGCTCACTGGTCTGAAAAATTATTACACCAGAAGAATCCATTGAGGAACAAAATTGGCACTTCTTCGTGACTTGTTCTCATCATCAGCAATATGGAGTATCGTAGATCCTTGTGATAGGAGTATCCACGAGTTCTATTACTTACCACGCACATTATTGCAGTGCTTGAGCGTATTGATTCGAGCTTTGCAGATTGGAGGACTTTTAGTGCGATTAGTAATTCGTGCTTTCCTTCTCTACTTTCGCTCATCCGTTCTTACTAGGAATTGGGCCACGAGTCACTCGTAGTTTTTTAACTTTGTGCAGAGGTCTTTCTGTTTTATTTCTCCTATTGTAGTCCTTGAATAGGATCCACAGCGTCCGTGACGAGAGATCTTTTAATGTCTTTGTTTGACTGACTTTCAGAATGAGGAAAGTCAGGTCTGCTGGTTCATCCAGGCCCCGTGAAATGTGCTTCGACACCTCACTCACTTTTGGACTCGTGTTAGCTGGGCTGGGCAAATATTTGGAACTCGTCTCTCAATTTATTAGGCTTAGGTAGGGCAGGGCGATTGAAAGATTGGGTGGATGAGATGGCATATTCACTGGCATGGCAGGATCTGCCAGAATTGTTCTGGGAGAATGGATTTTCCTCTGCTATAGACAGCAGCCGTGAATGTATTTGAGGTTTTCCATTCTCACTCTCTGAAAGAGTTCCACATATCCATGTATTTGTAGCTGTTTGACTTGGGATGCTGTGACAGATTGAATATCTCTGCTCATGATCTGATCTTGAGTGAACAAGTTCCTTCACATTCTTGCTTTTCCCAAACTACAAATATCCTATCTTATCCAAACTGCCCTGTTTACTGAACCAAATTAATTGAAGATTATTTGATTTTCTTCTCGCGATCCTTTCCTAGGATCGAGTTTGGGCTGCTAGGATTAAGGTTACGAGCTCCGTATCTTGAGTTGCCACGTGATTAGGGCTCTGTAATCTTATGCTTATCTCTATTTTGTATTGAAACAGCTAAACCACAATTGCACATGGAGCTATCAGAGTGGAAGGAATTTATCAAAGCGCTATTTAATTGAATCTGGCTAAGCTTCACTCCCCTTTTGATACTGTGCTGAGGGGTCCAATAACATGGCAACTCGTTAGAGTAAAAAAGAAAGACTACTGAGTACAAGTATTGGTTGAGCAGAAATTTCCTGTTTGTAACCAATATTTCAACTTCCTAATATTCCGGGATGGATGGAAAAAGGTTTAGTAGAATGGGTAGATCGTATGTTTACTTAGATGTTCGTCCTCTTCACTACTGTAGTCGGTTCGTTCTAGTAGTTCGGGTTCCTTTAATGTCTGCCGAGTTTCCAGCCCTAGCTCCAGCTAATGCTGTATATTTTATAAGGAAAAGCAGTAGTAGCAGTAGCGGCTGGAAAAGTATGACTTGAGCTCTAAAGAGTTAACTTGGTGGATTCATCCACCATCCATGCCTACCTACCAACCATACGTGTTCAAATTAGATGACTCCATCAAATGTTTAGATAAAAGCACAGGAGGTTTCTAACTACCACGTGAGCTCACTACCGTAGTTTCCAGTTGGTACTTTTCCTCTCTTCCTGTTTTACCAGGACCATATGTATGCATGTGGCGTAAGTTCCAACAAGGACGACTACTCCAGAATGTAAATGTGAGGATGAAAGGAACAGGATTGCGGCTGAGCGCCATTATCTGTCCAGTCAACTAAAAGTAAAAGGTAGCAAGGGAAAGGAAAGCTATGGTGGTATTCGTATTTGAGTTCATATGATGAAATTGTGGTTATAAAAAGGGAAATTGATCAGAAATCATATGGAGAAGGTTTTTGTTGTTGTCTTACGCAATCAACACCTCCAGAGGGAAGAATAAGGAATAAAAGACAAGCTATGGCAAATAGGATGAAGTGGGTGACGTAGGAGCATTTTTCTTTTTCAATTCAATATTCGATAAAAGGAAGAACCTGAAGGTTTGTTGTGAGATATACCTAGGATGGGTAAGGCTATGAGTAGTAGGACTGATTGAATGAATGAAATATTTTCCAAGACAGAAGGAACCGACTTTCTTCCTTTCTCTCAAGTATTGTGTATTGAAGTGATGTTTTTGGTGGGAAGTCAGAACGGACGGAAAGTTAGGTAGCTAGCTCAAGCTGAAGTTTAGGAAGGGAAAGCTTTTCTCATGCCTTCTTCCTTGACTTGACTTGTCGGCACGGGATGGGGATAGGAAGGTTTTATTTCAGAAATTGCGTACGTACAAGATGAACATGGGAAGTCCAATAGTGGATCGATTGGGGCTCTGAAGGAAGGGAAGGAGCATTGCGGCATTCTGATGTTCCTTTTCCTTCTTCTTCTTCTACTCCATTCCTTCTTGGCATCGTAGAAGAAAGTTTTTGGGTGTTCCCGAGTCCCGTTTTAACAGTCCATCCAACCGTAGGCCTCTTTCCTCCTACTACCAACCAACATTTGACTACTTACTCTTACTATCTAGGTTCTGGCTCTTCCACTTCTTTACTTCCTTGTCTAAGATCATTCCTATCCATCCAACCATCTACCAACACTTTCTTATCCCATTCCATTCCTTGGCCCAACTATTCTCAAAAAAATTCAACTCATTTCATTTCACTTCCATCCCTCTTCTTCTGTATGTCTTTCAAGAGATCAATTTCATTCCAGAGCATGATTCAAAAAATGCAGACATTCACAAATTGAAAATTGAGTTCAATTCTTTCTTTTCCTTTAACTATACATATAACCTACAGTTTTTTGAGTTGGTTCTTTTTTCCTTCCTCAGAACTAAAACATGGATTCCATANTTTTCCTTCCTCAGAACTAAAACATGGATTCCATACACACACATGCATGGTTGGATAGATATGGAAATGAACTCTTATTGAAATTCCTACCAAGTATTTAGACAAGGGGAAAGCGTGAGATTTTTTGTTCTCCTTTGCATAGAGAGTGCAAATTGAATTCATAGGATTGGAGGACAATTACTGCGGTGGAGTTGGCTGCCTTGTTTGTGACAGTTGATGAAGTATCTTCATTTCCAGAGAACCAGAGAGAGAGAAAGGAAGGATTGTTCCATTTCTATTCCGACCAAACATTTCATCCACTAAGCTTGCCTTAGGAAGGGCAATTCCAACCAACGCAACGCCAACCAAGCCCTCCCTAATTGTAACCTAATTAGGAGAGTTTTAAACACAATTTGGCAGGAGGCAGGAGTAAATACTTAATCGAATACTACGACTCCTTGGTTTTACCCCACCGACGACTAGTTCATTCCTTTTTGTTTAGTCTGACTCTGACGGGTGGATTGTGGGAATTTACAATGGAATAGAACTCAAGGCTTTAGAGGCGGGCGGGCAGGCGTCAAGTCAAACTGATATTGGCGTAGGTAGGCCGACAGAGTTTTGTATTCTCTATTCATTAGCCAAATGAGGATTAGCTTCGTCCATGTTTCAGGAATGTGCATGTTGTAATCTATTGGAATTGTTCTATTCGGACTTGTGCAGGGCAGGGCGTTCCTTTCTCAAACTTTTGGCAATAGGATTTCAAATTTTTATTTACGGATTGAGTGTTTTAGTGCTGCACACGAAGGGCGAGTCGGCTCGTTGATTTTGCTTGGCAGATGTATTTTAGTTAACGAAGCATTTATAGATCCGACCCCTTGATACGTGCTCTTGAAGTTACTACCTTGTCTACCTACCAGTTTTCTTAGTACTCGTACTCTTTTTGTACTGCGAAATTTTTCCATGAATTCCTGTAAAACATGCGAAGGAGGGAACTATTAAACTTTGATTCGCGTATTTTGCAAAATTACAAGGTGCTAGAAACATTAAACACGAAGGCGTAAAAGTAAAGAAGGGATATTAAATTGAAAGTCGGACGAGAAAAGTTGTAAAAACCGAATTTTATGTTCTTTGCCACAAGCATTGACTGGGTCCATTGGTTTTTAACGCCCTTCGTCCATGCATCTCTTTTTTCTCTGGCCTTTTAAAAATTGTTTTCATAAGTATCCTACACTACCGAGTAGGCTGACTCGTATGTTTTCGTGCTTGTCATCATAAATGACTATATTAGTATTCCTAGCTAAAGCACAAGTATTTTTAGTGACTTCTGACCCATGCCCTGATAAGGAAGCCGAACATTATCTCTTTCTTAGCCAAATTACGCAATGTGCATGTATTTTTGTTTTGAAGGAATTCTTGACTATCTGAGAGCCTTTGCTTTAATTCAAGAAAGAAATGATCTCTTGGAGTGCGGGCTGAAGGACTCTCTTAGTGTGTTGAGAAATAATCTCCTGTTATAACCTGATAATAATCATGTCTTGAGTTAGTAAGTAGATTGTCAAAGAGCCTAGTAGTAGTGAAGAGATTTAGCCTTAAGATCCTCAACTATAGTCCTAGTACTTTCCTGTCCTCTCCAGAACCCCTGCCTCCTAATTATTATCAAATCTAAACATCCTCGGATAATTGGATCCAGCCAGTAGTACTTGGGATCCTTTTCCTAGTCGCCGAGATTGGTATTTCACTTGAAATTTGCCCATCTCATTTTGTTCTTCCATCGTAAATGAACGTGTCTAGAACATATTAGCGCTAGGAGGCAAGTTAAGTGCTAGTGCTAGCTGCTAGCTAGCCAAGTCTTACATGTACAACCCATGTCTTTCGCTCTCTGTTATTGTGTTAGCTTAGTGGGAAGAAAGTGTTTTGAGAGGAGAAGAAGAGAGCTTTCAATATTTATAGTAAGTGAGTCTTTTGGAATGGAGTACTCTTATTACCCAAAAACCAGGTCTCTAGCTCTCCTCAAGTCCTTAGGGGTTTACTTTCACTCCACTGTCAGTTATGGCTCATGTTTAGGGTTAATGGGGTGACCGCATTCCAAGATCTTGGCTAATTTTCTTCTATTAACAAAACCTCTCTTAATGTCAATTCTAGATGTTAGACTACTGAGAATGAATAAGACATTCTTCTTTGAGTTGTTCCATTCATAAATACGTAATTCAAGCATTTACTTTATTTCATGGACTTTGAGGCAAAATAAACTTATGTGAAATATTAGACTTGACTTTATTTGAACAATTTTAATCATACGACAATATGTAAATTTAATGAAGGAGTGGGCACAGAAGGGGTCAAGAATTAAATTGCCATTAAAGTTATGAAACCTGATAGCCTGCATCGTTATTTTATTTATTCAACGCTGCACGATGTCATTATGATGCCCTGTACGTGTCCAGTCATTAGTACACTTCACATTAGTTTATTCTAAAAATAACCATATTTTGATATAGCTCATTGAACTGGATGAATGTTGAAATTATTATAAAGTTTGAATAAGGTTTATATTTACGACACAGTATCTTGTTACCCTGTTATTTGTCATCTCATTCATTTTTTTCATTTTTTTATTCCAGGTTACAACATCCAAATATTGTTCAACTCCTCGAGACTTACGAAGATAAAACTCGAGTCTACCTTGTCATGGAATTGTAAGTGCTTTAAGTTATTATTGTGCTCAAATGGAAGTTTGAGTAAGTAAGTATTAAATGCGCAGTATGGATTTGGCATATTCGTGGTGATCTGAGAGAGGAACATTGACTAGACATGGTTTCAGAATGAATTGACGTACGTTGCTGTGGTCTAAAAGTATCCGACAGTTTTGCTCTTACTTCATCTCATATCTCATCTCACGTAATTTGAAAGGGTTAGACGGCTTGAGGTTACATTGTTCACACGTTATTCCTTTGCCGTTCGATTTTACCTTGAGGCGGATTTTTTGAAGTTTTCCAGCCCCGTTGTGTCTTTCTATTAAAATCCCTCCGTTGAGGTTCATGTCTGGCATAGCTGGATAGCGTCGAACTTCGTGGGAGGCTAATAATATGAGCCCACCAGATCATGGTTGTTGGCGCTTGCAAAACATTCCAGGTGGATTTTGCCATGTCAGTCAGTCCATTCTACACATAGATGCTATATTTGAAAACTTTCCTGTTTGATCTGATGGAATGGCAAGGTCTTCATTTTCTAAAAGAAGGAATTCCATTGATATTTGAGTAAAGGGGAAAAACTAAAGGATTCCTCTTTGACATTTTTCAACGTGAATGTGAAGAGCTTAATGTGATCTCCTGGGAGAAAATATACATCTTTATCTCCCATAATTTCTCTCAAAACATTAAGGAAGAACATTGCATCTATGAATCATTAAGGAGCATTGAAATTGAATCCATTCTTGTCACTTGTGATTAGTCTTTATATTTCTTTCTGACTCAAAAATATGGTATTGGATATGGGAATTGGATTCCCAAACCAGTAGTTAGCAGAGTCTTGGGCTGTAGTCAATCCAATGAGCTTTTTTTTTCTTTTTCTATCCATGCCCAAGGCTTGGCTTCCAGTTTACATTTTAGCTGAACCAAGAGAATGAGAAAAGGTTTACTAAGCACAATTCAAGCTTGCTGGCTGAAGCTCATTTCAATCTCAAATGAGTTATTTCTCTAAGCGGACAATCCCACATGTTTTTTTGATGGTTTTCTTTTACATTCTTTCCTTTCTCATGGATTTAAAGACAGAGGACAAACGCCCTAAGCTTTTACGTTGTTAGAATAAACGGGTTTAGAGTTCTCTAGTTAATTTAAACTTTCACTGTTGGCTGCTGCGGGTGTGGGTTTGACCTCAGCAAAAGGGCAAAAACTCATTTCAAAGAAAAGGTTTTACGATTTCTAACCACGCCAAAGACTCTAGTCAAGAGAAAGCAATTTGGCTCCGCTCTATAGTTTTCAAAATCTTAGAAAGCGAAGTTGGGTAGCACTAAACGGAAATTTATTGACAGTTTATTTTCTCTTTTCTTAAGGTCTTAAGACTTTTAACCCTTAATTTTGTCTTTAAGAATCCCTAGACTTCTAATTGAGTTCTAAAGTCACCCCATATGAAGATTTACATCGCCGTTTTTAATACGTTTTCTAACCCTTGAGGCGGGATTTGACAGTTCAAAGTGTACGAGTTGGATTTCACAGTTGGTTTGTCCCAGCTGGGCGCTTGACAGTTAGTTTGGTTTCACTTTGAAGTGAATTGAGTTAATAGAGTTGAGCATTGTTCGCCATTGGTTGGGACCCTTTGGTTGTTGATTTTGCATTTTGAGCACGAACAGTTTGGAACGTAGTATAATGTGGTCATTTACAAGATAACAAGAATTGTTGGAACGTAGAAACTAGATATTTCAGTTTTTATGATTCCGTTGATAAAAAAAGAAGAGAGGAAAAAGTATTGCTTTTTTTTGACAGTCAGTCATTTGCTTAAACGACTGTTCCAGCCAAGGATCCGTGCTTTTATAGAGAAAGGTTTTCACCTACTTTTATGAATACAAATGCTGGGATTAGAGGGTTTATAGTTCTAGACAGGCTAGGAGAGAAAGTTTGGAGAAATACGAGCAACCATACGACGACTATTGCCATATCCTAGACAGAGTCACACAACAAAGAATGAAAATAGAAGAATCACATTATTACATGCGATAGGACATGGAGAATTTAGTTGGTTCTAACAAACGCAAGCTGTGCACACACAGAAACCCTTGTCTGCTTTAGCGTAGAGGGCGGGCAGTGTAATGTAATATGAGATGAATTGCTCCCATGGTTTGACTTTTATAACCTTTGCAGAATTTTATTATTTGACAATTCAGCTTGCATTAATATTGAAGCTTCAAAATGCCAAGGTCTTTTTGTATAGTTTATTCCATGGCTTGCTCGACTTGATATTTTCTTCAACTTTTTATCTTTACAATTTGAGTTTGACTACTTCTTAAATCGGACTCAAGGAAATTTTGAAGCCTCAAGATTTGAATAAATTGGATTCTTCACGGCAAACTTTAGAGGAAAAAGTATGTCTAAGATTTTCTTTTGAAGCGGATTGCACAAAGGATGGATTGTAACTCTAGCCTTGGAATAAAGTTTCTTTAAAGTATAGTTGTTCGGCGAAGAGAGTCTAGAGAATTTGAAAAATTGACCTTGGAATTTTATTTTAGAGTTACGGGTGGAGAACTATTTGACAGAATTGTTGAAAAGGGGTCCTACACTGAGAAGGATGCAGCGGATTTGATACGTCAAGTTCTGGAAGCAGTCGATTACATGCACGATCAAGGCGTTGTTCATCGAGACCTGAAGGTTTGAATTATCGTAAATCAGCTTTATTTGAAAAGCTGAACGTGTCATCATGAGCTGTATTATTTTGATTTATCTCTAGCCGGAAAATTTACTCTACTACAGTCCGGATGAAGACAGTAAAATTATGATTAGTGATTTCGGGCTATCAAAAATGGAGGATTCTGGTATCATGGCCACGGTAAAACTAAAACTTATAAAAAGTAAATACTAGAGCATCTCCCAAATGGTTATTATATTGATTCGAGTTTATGTTTTATAACAGGCTTGTGGAACTCCAGGCTACGTTGGTAAGCTTTATTTTTTCATATCAGAACCCATTACACGTACTTTCTCCTTTCCAGTTCTGTTGGACTAGATTCTTCTACCTAGTCACGCAGTTCTCTATATCGGTCCTTTTCTCTTTTTGACAAATAATTTTTATACCACTGGATTTCCGAATGAAGACAGCTTGGCTTGACCATACCTCGGAGCCAATGGCTGCCAAGAGCCTGCGCGTCATTTTTGACGATATCTTGTGTTTTTGATAGAATAAATACGATTTATGTTAAATTCGAGAAGTTTAGGAAGCGTAACTAAAGTATTGGTTTTCAAAGCGTTCTGTTTTATTTTTTTTTATTTTAGCTCCAGAGGTGCTGGCACAAAAACCCTACGGCAAAGCTGTGGATGTTTGGAGCAATCGGTGTTATTTGCTTTATACTCCTTTGTGGCTACCCACCTTTCTATGATGAGAATGATGCAAATTTATTTGCTCAGATATTAAAGGGTGCGGTAACAGAGATTTTATATAGTCATTCTTAAATTGGGCTCCTAATGTTATTTGCTGGATGTTTTTCAGGTGAGTTTGAATTCGATTCTCCTTACTGGGACGACATCAGCGACTCTGCCAAGGACTTCATTCGAATGCTAATGTGTGTAGATGTTGATAGGCGGTATACATGCAAGCAGGCTCTGACGCATCCATGGTAAGCTATTTTCCAAATTACAAAAACAAATTAGCCAAAAGTTTTCAAAGGGCGTCAAGTATTTAAAAAACTCATTTGTCAGTCACACAAAATTATGTCGACTAATTATCAAGATGCTAATGAAAAGTTTAATTTGAGCTCTGAAGTAAAAAAAACTATTGATAACGTTTTTATAGATTTTAAGCTGTATTTATCAAAGAAGTGTTTTTTGTGAAGGAAACTAGTTTCTTTTCAGAATGATTTCAGTGGGGACACTTTAATGAGTATAGACTTTCACCCTAATCCTTATAGAACTGTTTTCTCTAGTATTACTCTAACGTAGCTTACGTAAAAGTTGAAATGGAGACATACAATTGTTTCATGTTGAGCTTTTTGGAAAACTTTCACCTGTTCAACTCAAAACTTCTCGCATTTATGACGCAGTTTCCAACGAATGTTGCTATTCACGAATGTATTATTCGATTTTCAGGACGTCAGGAAATGCAGCTAGCAACAAGGATATTCACGGCACTGTTTCCGAGCAACTGAAGAAAAACTTTGCAAAATCAAGATGGAGGGTAATGATTTTATTTAATTGACAAATGTAAAGCCTGCTTAAAAAGTCTGTCTTGTCGGAAACATTTCACTGGAAATACTCTTGAAATGTTTGACTCATTTTATCAATTCGTTAATGATGTCATGATAAATAATCAGATTTGAAGAATTAGGAAAATTCCGAGAACTATTTTGCCCAATTCATCTTGACTTTTTTTATGAAGGAGTAGCCGCAAAACTTGTTGGAATACCCATCAATTTATCCCGTTGTGATGAAATTGGAAAACGCAAGATTAAATCTTGCTCATGATGCAAAAAGTTTTCTATATGTGTCGCCATTTTGACCCAGAAGCTCAATGAAGCCTGTTCAAGTCAAATATGATCGAGATATCTAGATTGAAAATCTCTCTAGGGCTTAGAAGTCTTTAACTAGGAAATAGTAGTGGTTGTCATAAAACGACTGCTGTTAAAACGAACGAGGAATAAAATGTCTTATCCAAAAGAGGAGAGTAAAAGTCCAGTAAAAGTTTGGCCGTAGATGCAGTAAAATCAGTTGAGTCAATATGTGGTTTGGTTTACGATGTTCAAATGTTGTTTACAGCAACTGATGCATGCGATTGCAATGGTTCATAAGATGCAGCGGTTGGCACTATGTAGCTCAAACAGCATGGACATTGATGACAAACGTCCAGTCACTGGTGAATGATGTTGAAGAATGAAAAAAATATGAAACAACTCTAGTCTGTCACAGGAATTTCTTCTGTACGCCCTGTGCCATTCAACTTTTATTGTGATTTGGAGAGTGGAGAAAGTAACTTTTTACCTCAATACGCGTCTCTTCATGGTTGTCTCTTTCTCCTTGGTGATTTTTTGATTACTACCGGTTACAAAATAGCGGCTCTCTCTTCTCGCCAACAAGATTTATGTTCATCCTTTTATTATATTATAATATTATACATAGAAAAAAGTATTTCCAAAAGGATCTGATCATTAAAAAAAAAATGATATTACATTGCATTTGAATAAAAAAACATTCCTTTATGCTATAAGTTTAACAAAGGGTGGTTGGTCTTCAAGTTGTTTTATTTTCTTCACATATCTTCCTAAGGCTGAGTGTCTAATCGTTGGGTTGGGAAACAACTTGTTGTTTGTAAGAAACAAGGAACTTCGAATACATGATATTTCTATTATCTTTCATTGGAATCAAAAGAATTCATTTATTTGGCATCTGGGACATGGATCCGTTGATGAAAGCAAGAGTGAATGATTGAGTTAGCCAGGTCTATTATCACCATGGTGACGGTTGAGAATCAATATTAGTTTTCATGGGTTCCAACCCAGTAGCCTGGGACGGTACGACTACGACGACAGGGACGAGCACCACTTTGCTTTTACATTTCGTATTCCAAAAGAATCCTTAGTTTGAGTAGTTTCTGATTGAGATTTTTAGTACAAAGAAAAAAAATGAGTGGGAAGGAAGTGATTCCATTTAGTGTAAAAGGGCCCATACCTGTTCAAGTCGGCCTTTTAGCATCATCCGACTCGCGTGGGATCAACCCACCAGGACAAGTTGGTTGTGCAATTATAGACCTCAATTTTCAGTATCCATCTCAGGTACGAATCAAAATTTTTGACCATATCAAATTTCATCATACTACTAGGCCTTAAGCTATAATAATCATTAGTCAGTCTGTGAAATGACATGAAGGGAGATTATATCCCGGGCTGGCTAAATTTGTCACTCAAGGATTGATTACAATATTTTATGACTGTGGAAATCAGATTGGGGAACTTGTGCTGTCCAATTACTACACAGCCTGGATGTCCATTTACGTCAAACGAATGAGCAGCAAATTGCATTCGTATGGGAAAGTAAATAATGATACGCCACAACCCGGAAGGCATAAAGTCAAACCTCAGTTGTCAAGATCTTGTTCCACAGATTTATCAGGTTCTCTCTCCTTAATACTTTACTTTGAATTCGAAGGCATGGCTAAGGTTATCCTATACCCTACACATAACCTTATCCGGTGAAAGTTCAGCCTCAGGGAATTCTCAGACACATTTACAGACTTTTTCAGCTTACATGTTTTCCCATTGCTTGTATCCATGCAGATTTGATAAAACTCCCGAAAGAAAATATAAAATTGTTTTGATTAATGCTCGCAATAAAGATTTGTAATATTTTCAGACTTGGATTATGTTAAATACTTTCACTAACTCCCCTGCATTTGAAATATTTTTATTTCTGCAAACACACATACGTTTTTCAGGAAATACATCTATTGCTCCCAAGCTGAGTAAACAATGGTTGTCTCAATCTACTGAGGAGCAAGACGATGGTGATTTTGAGTCTGGAGGTCCAAAACAGCAAGACGGGAGCTCCAAAAGGCGGCATAATTCTGGTCCACTGGCTGTGGAAGACGCAGCTGTATCTGAAAGACCTTGGGAATTGAGCATTGAATGCAAGACGCTCATGTTGTCACCTCATTTTGAATATGGGTCGCAAGATATCATTTCAATCCCAGCAACTGAAGTACTTTCACCTTCTGTTCTGCTTTTTATTGCTTTCACCTGCTCCTCAATAAATTTATATTATATTGCAAAATAACAAGAGACCTATATTATATATTCTGATAAAATTTATCGTCTGATATTTGCACTTGTTCCATATACTAGTTGTTATCGGCGATTTTGATATTAATTTGCAAACGTCGTGTACAGCGTCGTAGCCGTTTTTGCTGTATATGCGTTGGTATTTTCACCTAGTGCTTTGCTATTGAATCTAAAGATTGGATTTTCTCCCGAAGAGTGGAGCTTCAGACGTTTCCTCTTTGGGGAAAGAAGGCGAAATCATTTCAAAGCCTCACGCCAATGCCAAGCCAAAGTAGAAATCCCGCTAGTCACTCGAGCATCTACGCGTTGGCTTCATCCTTGTCTAAATTATAACAAACGTCTGTCTAGCCTCAACCTCTAACCTGTGCAAATCAGACAGATGTAGCATCGTTGGTTGTTTTTGCTGCCTTTGCAGGATTTCTACTTTTTTTGCAATCATCGTCATTTCCATTGAAATGTATATAAAAAAACAAAAACAGGTTTAGTACTCCTTGCAATGTAGAACCTCAGAGACAGCAATTAGTTTATCCTATTTTAGTCTGATGAGCAATTTATTCCTTTGAATTTGACAAGTAATCAGCTTCTTGTACAAATAACATAGAGGAGGGAAAAAACCAGTTCTCATATTTGTAGTGACGTAGGAATTCTTTTATTATTAGTAGTAGTCTTGCCAAGTTGGAAAAACTCAAGTCTAAGAAAACAGAGTAAAGGAGAATTGATTTAATTGACTAGTCAGGTATGCATGCACTACCACTGCATCATCAAGTCCAATTAAAGACAAAACTAGAGATTCATCCATCTACCCCCAATTTAAAGTATTGTTGACAACTTTAATTGTTTTTTGGCGACTGCATACAGTACATGTTAAAGATACATTAATTCTGAATTAAATTCCGTGCATGTTATTATTTTCCTTCTACCTGAGCATTGATTAATTAATTATTGGATGCGAATAGAATTACTACAAGTTGATGAGTGCCTAGTGAAACCAACCGGATCTTGTAAATTTATTTAGTTCACTCTAATTTAATTTCACAGTACTTGCCTGTCATGTGCTCGTCAATATAAAAAAGTGTTATATTACTCAGAGTTTCCTCGTACTCTAATTGATCGAAGATCTTGTTTTTGGTGCACTTTGTCTGGGAAGGCCTAGCCTCATGACGTTCAAAGCTATTAAAACACACGTACAGAAAACGATTGTTAAAGACAATACATTTTCAATTTACTAGGATAAGAAGATTGGGTGACACTGTGCTTACACATGTAGGCAGGCAGTTAGTACAATATCCTTGCTCTAGCTAATTCTGATTATGTAAACATGATCACAAGACAATTTTCTTTGAGGGAGAACATAAAAACAACTCGTCACAAGTGACACAAAGGGAGTAAGTTGCAAATTTCATGACTGGAGGTGGCATATTGATACGTGGTGTTCAATCGTCCTGTACACTTAATGACTTTTTAGATTTAATTCAATCAAAACCTGAACCATAGTGTCGCTTTATTACAAACTTTCATTTCTAATGATTTACGATGCTCAACGACAGTAGCTGTAGTAAGAGTAACTGTTCTAGTACGTGTATAAATTAATTATGAAAATGAGATGTATGAATCTTATGTCAAGAATAATTTTTATTTTGGCTGACTAGAGTATGGTGGAGTGGAGAAATGTAAGGGTCATACGTCTCGTCATTCATCAACCGTCGACAGTTTGGAAAAGATTTTCCCTGGAAGACATAAATGTTTTTCGGGATCTACCCAAACGTGGATTTTCCCAACTGTGATGATTTATTTCGACTGGTAATGTTGTGAGGTCATTTACGGATGTAGAATATTTATTAATTATGATTATTGAACTGTAAAACAAATCAAGTAGTCTTATTATAAATGCGAATAATGGAAAGCTGGACGGACAGTGGTTAATTATGATTCTGGTTTTTAGAGAGATAACTGGTTTTCACTCCTGAAGAAGAATGCAAAAGCAATGCTGAATGGGCAACTCGTAGAACCAGAAAATAATACTTCCGATGATGACGGGACAATGTAATTGGAAAACCACTTTGAGAGCTTGTCTGTTTAGAATATCCCACTAAGTTGGTCCGTGTGAGTGAATTTGTCTTTATACAATGTTTAACTTGGGTTTTTGAGCCTTTGTTAAATATAAACAGGACCAGGTCTAGTCTTCTCTTCTGTATATACTCAAAAACCTGGCCAGGAGTCTGATGACCTCAGGTACATTTCAACTCGGGCGAAAACAACGACGCAAAAGATTTGCTCTTGAATTAATAAAAACAATGTACAAGTATTTGTTCTGCCAAACAACAAATAGTCTCAAAATTAATTTCAAAGTATTCAACAACAATGATTTAATCATTTTCTGCCTTGAACTTGGGAAGTTATGCATCGGACATAGGAAAGAAACTTGACGAATAGATTGAAATTAAGCCATGCAGAGAAATTGAATATTTATCACGAGATAAAAATTTAACAGTTCAGTCTCTTCATCCTGTCGCCCGTCGTTTGTCTTTTTATTTTACAATGAATTCAAGAGAAATGACAGAAAAGGATTCAGTTCATTTGTTGACGCTAAGTTAAGATGAAATTGATGTTGGTGGTGTAAAATGGCAAGAAACCTCCCAAATGACTGAGTTCTTCTATCCCGTCAACCCCACCTTACTTGTAATGACTCATGATTATAGGATACACGATCAGTAAGTCCCGAATTTGTGTGTGGGGACCGTAGAGTCGTTTTAGCACTCAAATGCCTACATTGTTGTGTAAGACTCAGAATAAAAAAATATCATTCAACCATTTCACACACATTATTGTTTCTATTTTTCTTTTTAACGACGAGTACTTTGGGCCTTGGAGCCAAACACTCACCTCCTCATCTGTTTCGAAGAAGATAATTTCAACAGTCCATTCCGATTTATGACCGACGTCTGTTCCACGGGCACATAAAACCATTGTGGCCATAAAGACTCCCGTCAGTAATTAACAATGTCTTAGTTTTCTGATTATGGGGATAAACTGACTTATATGAGGATATATTTTCTTAGCATGATTTAAAACAAACGGTTGCATTGGCGGTATCGTTCTCCTCCATAATTACAAATTGATTTGTACGGAAGTTGAATGCTTAGCCCTAAGGGAGACATAAGGGTAAAAATTTAATTTGAAGAATAGCTTTTGAGTGAGCCCAGTAGAGCACTCAGCTTGCGAAAATAAGAATAAAATTCTCACCACAAAATACAATATGAAAGCTACAATGAAAAGTTTTTTAGGTCTTATTTTATTAATGTAGAGATTATAGTAATCAGATTTTTATTCAGATTTAATTGCAGAGATTGGAAAACTAGTGCGTAGCG
>WJEZ01000112.1:0-46338 GCA_009869925.1 Thalassaphorura encarpata
TCATTGCACAATGTTTTATGCAAATCCTCTGTTTGTAATGAATAATCAGAATTAGAGGGGTTAATATTCTCATCTACATCCGGATGAAGAGTCAAATCTCAATTCAGTCTAGGATTTAAATTATATGTCTTGATTTGAGCTCGATCTGAGTTCCAATGTTTTTATCTGCTCAAGAATTCAATGATTCTTTCATTTGATGTGTCTTATACATTTATTTACATTCTATACACAAGAATATGCATCGATTTCTGAAAGTCTACAATTATAAAATCTAGTAACAAAAAGTAAAAAAGTTTCTCGAAGTTGCCTTTATAAAATGCATAGCGCCATATCTGAGCATATGGTCAGCCAGGGTCAACCAAATTATTTTAACAGCTGCTAACAAAATTTTTGCAAAATGAAACTATTTCTGACCATAGACGACTCTGTTTAGGTCCATGCTTAAGCAAATATAGTTACATGGATATATAAGTAAAAAAAGACATCTTTTTGTGGATATTTTGGTCTGAAGTACCATTGCCGTCAACAAGGGCAGATGGATGAGAAGAAAGTTGGAAAGAAAAGCCACATAGATTCCCCAACTACAAACTACTTCTCTTTTTTTGTTTGTTTTATCGAGAAGACATCTAAAATGATAGCTTTACATTTGGCCTTTGGTTGGCCTTACAATTAGATTTTTATATTGGGACGGAACTGAAACTGGACTGAGGATTGTAGTGTTAGACAAAGAAAGATTTTCGAGAGAATAGGAAATTCGATAAGTACTCGTTGGACGTAAGGACTAGAGAGAAGGTTGAAATCTAAGAGGAATGGAAAATAAATATTTATTTGCATCGACTTTTCCCCTCAAAGTCGTATATCCCTTTTACTTGTCGTATCGTTATCATATGGTGAAAGCCCAGCCCAGCTCATGTTTGGTTTGGTTTGGCTTTGAGTGCGTGTTTTACTTGATTGTTTGGTTTTTACTCCTACTCTGGCCACGTGGATTTATTTATGAATGGATTCTATTTTGAGGACATGACGATGTCTAATTCTGTCTTTCCTTTGAAGTCCTATTTAATTTTTCTACAAAATACGTGCTGTAGGTACAAATGCAAGTGACAAAGTATCATCAGTTGGGTTGGCTTTCTCTAATTTTGCTATTAAAATGGGAGGATGATATGGGAAAACCGCCTTGGCTTTGGTTTTGCTTTGATGAAAGGTCTTGGGTACGAGTGCCGTGATAGATTCACATTTCCCCATTGTCTCTGCAATGAAGGAAGCTCAGATCCAAATGCCAATAGATATTTTGTGTGGCGAAGGTAAAACGTGAAACAAGAAACAATGGAAAGACTTGACAGTTTGGCTTCTGTTATTTTCACGCTATAATATGTTGTGGATTGAAGGTATGTTGAAAGCATCAAAGGAGAAGGAGAATCCTTCACAATCTAACGGGCTGAGCATCACTCAAAGGCTCGTAAAAGCCTCTTTTTTTCATTTTACGCTAGAGCCAATACAAGGACTAAGTCAGAGATAGAGATACTGGGGAAGGTCGGTAGGAGAAAGGTGGTTATTGAGAAAGCCCAACGGGACGTCTGGTAAACCGCTAGCGTAACATCTGCCAACTCCTTTCTTGGGATGAATGGTGATATCTGATATGAAGGCTAAAATGATTCTTGGCTCTCTGCTTTCTCCACATCTTAGCCAGTTGAGTTCAATTGAGCTTTCTCTACCTTTCCTTTATCCTTCCAAATTTAGCCTCTCTGTTCGCGTTAGCCAATGTTCAGCCCTATATATTAGGATGGGTACGTGCAACTACTACGCTTGTAAGTGTTTTTGGAATTTGCTCACGTACCGAGTGTTTTAGCAGCCTTGGTTTCCATACGAAATCGTTTCACTTGAGCTTTGATGTTTCTCTTTCCCATTTTGGAAATGAGTTTAGGTTTTGGATCTTGTTCTCCTCCACTCTGTTGGTTGTTTTGCGCTGGATGTCCAGGGCTAGGTCCAGGACTCAAGGTTTCATACCTGACAGAGCCACCACCAGGACAGTGAATGGGAGAAAGGGAAGGAGTAGAGGCTTCTGACTCTGAGCCATGGACTCTCCGATGATTCCCATGTCCACCCATGTCTGGGACAGGGAGGTTGAGTTGATCCACTGTTCTTCCACCTGAGAGGGCTGGAGAGCAATTGGAGCTAAGAGAAGAGCCTGGGGATGTGGACAGGACGGGTCGACGCGTTGGTGAAGAGTTCGCACTCCCACTAAACGTGTTCCTTGGCTTGTAAGATGAACTTCTTTTACCAACTAAACAAAATACACAAAAATCCACATCTTAGCTTATTTCTCCTCGTGACTAGAATCAAGGATTTACTTCCACCACAAAATTTTCCTCTAACGCTCTCAATTCTTTTCTCCTACTAGGCACTTCTAGCAATTAGCCCTTCAGTTCGTATTCTGTTCAACTTTTAACTAATCGCACCTTACAACTCTCAACTTTCTCTTTGCAAAATCTGGCCTTCTTTGTCCAGTCTGTTTAATTGGACTGTGGGTAGTTTGACCTAATCTCACTTCCGTATTCCATAAATAGTTAACCTAAATGATTCCATCAGATAATACTTTCTAGAGTGGAACGATGACCTGAGCCTGTGTCTTGCAGATGGGACACACGTTGAATGGATGTATGATATAAAGGATTGTACCCTTGGGCAGGGTAAGTCATAGAGAGATAACGGAACAAGCTCTTACTATTTATTAGCTCAGTAGTCCGTTCAGAGAATATTATGTACGTATTTGAGGATAAGGTGAACCCGTGGTTGTGCTTAAGCCGTTTGTTGTCAATTAAATTGAGTCTTTCTCTGCCCTCAGGATCTTGAACCAATCCAAAGAGAGAGCAACTCATTTGATCAGGACAACAAGATAATCCCTTTTGCTTTGCTAAACAGATGAAAATTGGATAATAAGGAGAAAGGAACAACGAGAACGGAATAATTAGTTGTGCTAGCTAGCCTATCATATTTTGCTTCAGGAAATACAAAAAATAAAAATCTGTCAGAATATTAAGGTTGTGAAACCAAACTTTTTTTAAGTTATTATTGGCTGTCAGAACGTGTTAGGGTAAAAGTGTTTTTTTGGTGAGAAAATTGAAGAGGAAAAGTGTGAGGGATGAATATAAAAGAGTTTCTGAGTGAATGCGTCTTGAGGACTAGCTTTGTTGGAAGGAAGACAGAGTGAGGTATGAAGTGAGTTTTTACTACGTTTCTTGACTTGAGGAACCCAATGTAACAAAACTTCAAGTTAAGTTCTTAAATGAGTATTTGAGTTGGGATTAGGTGGCGGGATTGGTAAAGGCGGGAAAAGTCTTAGACGAAAGGAATAGAACACTCGATTTGTTTTTGAACTGTTCTTCTCTTCCTAATACTACGTAATGTTACGTACTTTCTTCTTCCTCAAAAAAGACAAGGGGTGAGGAATTCAGACCAGGAGCAGAGTCGTAGAATCTAATGGGGAAGCCAGGAGAAAAGGCAATCTAATATAAAGTAAAGGTTTGGTCTGGGATTTTGGAATAGGCAAGGGTAGCTGAGCTCAGGACAGGACAGGAGGACTAAAAATTCCTTTGCCGGTGGAAAAGAAAAGTTGGAAATCTTTGTAACTTTCTTTGAATCCTTGCTGTAAGCATAATGTGAGTCGGCAATCGGTGACAGTTGGGTTGTGAAAAAGTGTTTTCCGTCCCGAACATCTCTCTGACATTTGCGTCAGAATAATTTATGAACAATCCAAGCTCTTACTCTTCTTTCAGTCTAATGTCCTCCACTTCTACTATGACTACGACACTATTCTGGCTTCCTGACATGGAAAAAACACAAGAAGAGTAAAAAAGACTGGCTTAGCTAGAGCCTGCTGCTAGCTGGGTAAGAAGGAAACTTTAGCTCATGATCTAATATAACGTCATGTCATGCATTTCTAATACCTTCTCTTGTTCTTTCCACTCATTCTACCTCAATAATTACTTAAACCTTCATTCAATTCAAAAACAACTAACAGAATAATTGACTAGTATTTTCCAATTGTTAAGTTTTAGACTAAAGAGGAGGATAAAATAAACTGGTTGAAGGGGTATTAGGCCTAAACTTACCCCTTGGGGGTGGTGTGAGGTGTACTTTGATTTTTTCATGAGATCTGCTCCTAGGAACACGAGTGGAAGAGGAATGTGAATGTGCAGAGTTGATTCTTCCATTCGGTGAGATTGGATTAGGAGAAGTTGAACGATGATGATTATTTTGAACGGAGCGCCCGCGATGAATCCGGAGCGTAAGTCTTTGTTCTTCAAAACGAGTCCCCAGGAGTCGAGACCCTTTGGTAGTGCGGAAGCCTTGGTTAATGGCTCGAGTCGTCTCAACGGCCGCTCGATATATTCGCCAATAGAAAAACATCATTACGAACATGGGGAGGAAAAACGAACCCAGGGCAGAGTAGACAACGTAGCCCTGAAAGTGTCAATTCAAATAAATCAATCTCGACATTTTTTTCATGTCAAAGACAAAACTTTTCCAAATAATCTAATTTAGAAAGATTAGTATGTCTGCTACTAATCGTGGATCATATGTCACACTCAGCTCAGGCCTGGGAGTGTTGATGATTCTATAAGCCAAAACTCAAACTTATATTCTGTGTCTGTCGTTCCGTACTATAAATCTTTTCTGAAGTTTGCCAACTCATTTTATTTTGGCAATCATCATAATGAAGAAAATTAGTTTGGGTGCGTATCCTACCAGATTAACTTTGTAATTTCTCATCTTGTTCTTACTTGAGACGCATTTTGTAAGGTTCAGGTTATAATTTCCATTGGATCAGATATTCGGACTAGAGACTTGAGTCCTTGAGACTCAAATCGTCTGAATTATACACGTGGATGACCAGAAAAAACTATATCTAGTTCGGTTTGTTGGATAGAAAAAAAAAGACAGGGATGAAAGTCTCTTCCTGATTTTTATGATCGATCAAACTCATTTGGAGTTAGTGGTTGGGAAAAAAATAATGGAGAGAACAAGAGCAAATCCAATCCGCGTGTGTGTTGAAGATTATGGGAATGGATGATGGATTACCTTATCATTGGTGAGTTCACAAGTATGGGCACACTCCTGAACTTGATATTTTAGCCCAGACTCAGGGTCCTCCCCAATTCCTTCTAGAAAATTACTTTCGGTTGTGTTGGTTGTATTTGTGATGAGTTGACGAAAGAAAGTCCGTTTCCGATCATTCCACCCAACCAGGGGAGGAAAACAAATGAGAAAACTGAGAACCCATACACAACAAATCAACAACTTGGCTTTTCTTGAAGACATAATACTGGGATAAGTCACGGGACGTGTGACGGCAACGTATCTGTCCAAACTGATTGCACACAAGCTAAACAAATGCACACACAGAAAAAAATTATATAGGAAATAGATTTAACCTTTAAAATGATGTGAATTTGGTCAATAGAAGAGAGTCAAAGGATTTACTTGAGTATCGAAGCTGTGCACATCCACACATCAACGGCCAACCACATGGAGCACCAAACTTCTCCAAAAATCCAAACTTCTAGGATCTCCCAAGTGGCTGAGAATGGTAGAACTGCAATGCCCACCATGAGGTCAGCCACAGCCAATGAGACAATAAACAGATTTGTCACTGTCCTCAGCTTTGTCCTATGTTCCCAACCAAAGGAAAAGAAAGAAGAAGATTACCCACTCGTTAGCCCACATAGTCATTGGTTTCTTGTCCATAAAACTAAGGAGCTAATGGTCCTAGCCCACTCAGGAGTACATAAAACTTTATTCCCTTTCTAAACCCAGGAGGAAAGGCCAGGGTCTAAGGCTAGGAGTTAGTTTAAAAATAAAGATCCTTACGTGGACATGACAGCCATGATGACGAGGAGATTTCCAAGAATGACAATGACATTGATGACAGCCAAAAAGAGAAGAGAACTGAGGACTTTAGCATTTCGCCAATTTACCAAATCCAAATATTCATCACAGGACACATTTGATTCAATCACATATTTCATCTCCCCATCCGTCAAACTATTCACGTCAATTGTACTCATGGCTTCACCTTTGACTTGGCTTGATTTTTCTCACAAGGGCCAAAGGACTCACAACCAAATTTAGTCACAGGAAACTTAAAATGTCTTTTGCGGAATTTGAATCAATTAATTGAAATTTATTTGGGTACTAGGGAATAACACGTAGTGGGGTTGGACTCGATGCATCGTCGTGAATCCTTCATCTTCATCTTGAACCACGTAAAAATAATAACCCGTTCAACAGTTGACCAAATTTAATTTCAATTTTGGAGATATTTTGATTGCAAGAGAAGACAAGAGTAGTTGTGAAGTCGAGTCCATGATGATGATGATTAATCCTTTGTAGCAGTTCAAATCTCTAACATTGCATTGGGCTTCAGATCCTAATCCTTCTACTTCATACGACCTGAAAGTAAATAAATAAAATATAAAATCATTCCAGACGGTCAGATTAGACAAATGTTGGTATTAACTTAATTAATTGATGCATGTGTGAGTTTTAATTGTACAGAGTGTTCAAAACAGAACATGAATCAAGAATGAAGCTTTGAACTTGTAAATATTTTGAGAAGAAATGATTAGAAGAATTGTATTTTGAACTAGGAGCAATAGCCTAGCTGACTCAAATAACTCACGTACGTACAAAACTTTTGACTGCGTGTGTTTGTGTATGAAACATGTAATCACTTCATTTAGCCACTTGAATGAATCATTTAATCTGATTTATTCACTTTAGTTTTCCTTTCTCTCTTGTTGAAAATGCGTGTAGAAGGGTTGGATGGATCGAGTCAACTCAAGTGGAGGAATGTGAAGAAATACAAAATTAAATTTGAACTCCACAAGTCTAAATTGGATTTAATTAGAGAGTTCTCATATCTCACTCTCGTTCATTCAGTCATCCACCTGATCATTAGGCCCCCTTCTTCTCCTTCCAAAATTAAACTTGGATGGAGAAATTGAAATGAAAAGTTGTGAGGCGTAAAAAGTAAAAGGGGGAAGAGAAATGCATGCTGCATGCACTAGCATGATTTGAACATTTGGCATTGGCAAAGAAAGTTGAATTGGAGAAAACTATCGAATCCTTCCAATTCCAATGGCAGGGCCAAAGAAATAGAAATAGAAATAAGTCCAAACTCCTTGTATTCTTGTTACGATTGGACTCATATTGAATTTCTCCAAAAATGAACCCCGGGAGCACATTACAGTTACCTAAGTAAGTACGAGAAACGATGACGACGACTAGTGCACTATTTGTTTGCATTGTAGCATTTCTCTTCATTTCTTTCCTCCTCCAATATTTTCTGCACGTGTACAACTATTTCTTTGGTGATGACTCTAATGGAGTTACGCTACATACTGTACATGGATAGGCTAAGGCTTGAACTCGGAGAAATTTGCATGAATAGAAAACAACAAATTGCACATACGCTAGAATCGCATGCATAAGACGAGGATTAGAGACTCTTAAGAAAAATTTATAGTTTAATCATGGAGGGCTAACGAGTTTAAAGTATTAAAGTGGCAGGTTCCCTTTGCTCAGCAGGGAATTTGAGAATTCTCTCCCCGATTTCCAATTATGTTAAGACTAAACTTGGGTCCTTTGGGTCTAGATTTAGATTTAACATTACGAGACCTCCTCCTTAAGATTTGTATTTAATTGAGTTGACGTTCAATTAGAGGTTCATCTAAACTCGTGTTTTTGTTGTACCAAACTCATAGCGTGGTGGCTTTCACCCAAGAAACGTCCCTGACTCAGCGTCAGTCAGTCAGTCAGTCAGTCTAAGATAAATTCCTCAAGGACTTGGCTGGCTACGAAAGAAAAGAAGGTGAGGTTGTGGATTACTCTACTCTACTACTACTACCACTACTTTATCGCCCCTTCTTAGTCTTCTTCTCATTTTTGGATTGGAGATCGATACGGACAATGTTAAGAAGAGGGAATGGACTAACCTCTCTTTCCAAGTTGTAAGTTATTCTCAGGTAGTTGTGGGACCCACTCAACTCCTTCAGTTTTACTCGTTAGAATGGGAAACAAGGACACGCGACACGGGGTGAATCAATGAAACGGAAGTCAGATAATCGAGGATGGAGTACCAGAAGTAACTTAGGAGTAGTAAGTAGTACTAAGTCTTTTTCTCGTATAGCAAGTTTTTCAAAAATCTACCATGTCCTCAGAACACAGTCAAGTCTCAAGTGAAAGTCGGATGACTGGCTGGCTATGCCTCTAGTATCATAAATGCTTTTGATGAGTCCGCACTTTTCTTTTTTTCCTTATTCCTTCCCAAAGAACTTAAGAATACAACTTGAGCACGATTTCCTTTCCATCCATCCCAAAAACAAACATTATCTCCTTTCCTTCATAAAAATTCTTGCGAGGGAGCAGCCCAGCGAGAAAAAAAACTTTGAAGAAAGTGAAGGCGATCCTATCTTGATGTAAAACATACAGGAAAGCTCCAAGTATTTCCAACTCCCTACAATATTCTACAAATAAAAATAGAATAGAAAGGCTTTCGGGCAAAACTCACTGAATGAGTACAATAATTATTTTTGAATGCTGGTAAATCAATGTGTTGACCCAGAAATTTAAAAAAAATGAATAGTGTGATGTGAGCACTGTTTGGAAAATTACAGTAATTTGAAGTCGAGTGCGCTATACAATTTAGCCGACGCACTGGACCAAGTGCAATGCAATTCTTTACACGTAACATTGAATGTTTATTTAAGTTTTTGACGTAATATACGAGGGATTTAATTATTCATTCCATGAGTAAATTTATTACTCTCTGACGCCGTAGAATTTCTAGTAGTAGACGTACGTTCAATTTTGAAATAACTCGTCGTTTCTAAATTTGTCCCGTCATTAATGCCAACAAAACGTATTTATTTACTCAACTCAAATTTGGAATTGTTCCTTTCATTTAATCCCATGTACATGTATGCAAGAGTTGAGCCAGTCAGTCAAAGCACATAAATTAAATATTTAATTTCTCGTGTACACAATCTGTTGTCACATATTTTGTAATTCGTTCGTTGTCCTTGTTCCAAGTTTTGTCGATTTGATTCCGAATCTCAAATAACTGTACTGTACCGTGGCGTGGTGGAGTTGAACGGATTGTCAAAGTTAAGGCGTATAAAATGCGTAGGATTTTGCTCTGAGACGTTCAGCTGTTTTCATACTATGGTTGACTAAATCCTTAGTCAAGGTTTCCACTTGAAAACTTTGAGAAATGAAAAGTGCGTCCTTAGGAAAGTACGTACGTAGTCGTACGTACGTCTCCGTCAAACTTTCTCAAATGTTTTCGCTCATTTCTCTTCTCACTTGATAACTTGACTTGTGTACACAGCGCACAACGAACACATTTATTTTGAACAAAACACTCAAATGAAAATCAGGTTGATTGTGAAATTGTGCTGACATAATAATTTTATTCTCATTGTGTCGCAATCAAGGAAGAGAAATGTGATTTGAATTTGTTTTTCGGATTCAAAATCCAATACCAGCCCATCCAAAGGATTTGGAGTTCTAAGCTTCCCTAATCCCACTTGGATCTGGAAACGACTAGACGAACTCTGTCTAACAATACACACACGTCTCGCACCCATGTTAATTCAGCCCATAGCCCAGCTCAACCTAAACTAAGTTGACTAACTGTGAACAAATGGAGGATTTGGAATTGGAGAAATGACATGTTGTTTGTGGAGCTGTAGTGATTCCCTAAATTAGTTAATGATCCACCCGCCCTTCCCTCTTTCAGTTGTGAGTTAATCAATCAAAGAGTTGAGCAATCGAATAAGAGTTCAACTCAACTAAAGGCCCTACTGCTTAAGCTCAACCCAATTTCTCAGCAAGCATTTCACTATCTCCATCGCTAAACTTTTTTTTCTCCCAAATAGGATATTTATTTGGGTCGTCCATTTCAAATTCCACTTTATGGGTGGTGGTGAATGGGAAGCTCGTGCTAGATGGAATAGAAGTAGAGCAAGGAGTTTCAGTGGATTTCTTCAATTTCTCTCACTACCCGCCGAATCTCCAAATAACGAACCACTTATCCACTCCAAAAATTGGCGGTTCCTTCCAACTAGAATGTTTATTACATATAGATCCCTAACCCGATAGGATTCCTCAATGATGGCTAAGTGCACAGTTTGCCAAAAAGAACCACCACCTCAAAGATTATTATGGCCCATCGGGTTGTCCATCTATCCTATCGCCTTCCTCCTTCCACGCACACAAACTCAGAACTTTAGCTTTTAGAAATGGGGTTTAAACTCAAACCATTTTAAAAATGAATATTTATTGGCGCTAGCTTGACCTTGAGTTGACGGCTACTCGATTCAATTTTATTAGAGTTTTTGATGCTAAAATTCTTCATTTTAGTTCAATTGAAATTCTATGAAGGAGAAACGAAAGGTTAAGGGGAGAGCAGAGCAAAGCACACACAAGGTTTCAGTTTTGTCCATAAGGAACATACCGGTAACCGAGGTTAAGGAAGGGGGTAATGATGTTTAATAGATTGGTTGACGGGGAAGGTCATTTCCTCTCCAGAATTGGTTCCTTCCATCCACTTTCATTTCCATTCCTTTCCTCACAATCATTTCACCACACATTGACTTTCTAACCCTTAATACTTTGTTAGATCCATTAAGCAATATCCTCCTAAGCCAATCATTACTTGAACAACTTATCAAAATATTAATTAATGTTATTTTTAAGGTTACAAAATGCAGTTTATGTTTTAAATATAAAATTGATGAATAATTATCAGAATATCTAGGAATGAATTCTAATACCCCTAGTGCATTTTCGGGGTAACCCGTTTACATTTCCAGTTCGTAGGATGTGCCTTGCGGTGCCATGCATGGATGGTCGCTTCCTTTCTAATTCACACGTCAACTTTCTCTCAGCAGGAGAATCAGATTTGAGATTTGTTTGGGAAGGGAAATGAAGCCGAGCATGTTGATTGCTCTTGTGTCTTATCCAACGCAGGAGCTAGCTAGAGTTTATCCTTCTTGAATTCATTCATCACCAAATCACCACAAACCAAAATCAAGTCAGAGCTTATGTGGAAGAAAAGAGAGAAATCAAAACCCAAGAGATCCTATGATTATGTTTTGTCATGTTAGATTTAACCAACGTGAAAGCAATACCTGGCTGGCGCTTGACAAGTTTTTGACCGTCATCTAGGGCAAATTTCATAGAGACATTGCGAGAAACACGCGAGTTATATGTGTTCAGTTCAAGTGCTTTTAGTTTCTTGTTTACTGGACCAACCAAAATTATGTTATGAAGGAGAAAGTTGGAAAGGAAGCGGAGGAGTGACACAAAGTTTTGAAGTGATCTGAGACACGAAATCCAATCCAATAAGGGAAAGATCAC
This sequence comes from Thalassaphorura encarpata, assembly GCA_009869925.1. NCBI lineage: Eukaryota > Metazoa > Arthropoda > Collembola > Poduromorpha > Onychiuridae > Thalassaphorura > Thalassaphorura encarpata. Next base: position 11,422 of record WJEZ01000112.1, read on the forward strand.
AAGTGGTGAAGAAAATTATTAGAGATGTCCACTCCTCAGACATGTCCCTTGTACAACTTAATATCGATTCCTCGCAAATCGCGGACCCGTTAGAAAAAAATTGACATTGTTCCGAGTTATTATGAAGAAAAGACGATTGAGACTACTAGCTGGGGTGGGGTGTGTGCGTATGAGGACTTATTGGTTGGTAATGGGGCAGAAAATTGGCAATTTTGACGGTGTAGGCTCAGAATACGCGACGGCCGGCCTATGGCCAATGCCTGCCTAGTACTTTGTCCACCACACACTTGACTCAAAAAGAAAAAAAAGTCCGGGTTTGCTATCCATAGGAGTTGAGCTGAGCGTGGCATTCATTTAAAGTACGGGAAGAAAGGAAAGAATGGATAATCCAGTCATGTCACTCAGTTGTTCGTCCACCACATGTCCTTGTCACAAATGGTCTAGAGTCCTGACGATTACTCTCAACTCAAGTCAATGCTTCTTTAATTCAATCAATACCTCCTCTGTTTTCAATGAGCTGAGCTACCTTTCCCTTCCCTTGCCCTTGCGTGAGCTAATAATCCTTCAACTCTTTTCTCATCCCATGTTTACATTTGGAGACAGGTAGGAGAAGATAAACTTGTGTTGACAAAACTCATCCGCCTCAAATGTCAAAGTTCAATTCTGCCCATATTTTCAAACAAATGCATAATTTGATAACCTATTCATGGCATTAATGTTATTGTGTCCTATAGAAGAAAAAAAAAACTTCAGAGTACAGACTCACCTGAGCTAAATTTCTGCAAAAACTTTACGACTGAGAATTTGAGTGAATTTGTGGATCACCCCTGCCCTTTCCCAAAAAACGTTTAGAATTCAATGCACGGACGATTGCTGGGGGAAATTTGCATTGCATTGAAATTCAATTCCAAATTGCAACAACCAAGAAGATGAGTCCTTGTCGTGTCTCTGTCCCTGTCGCTGACCCAATGTGCAGGATTTTTGAAGGAATGAATTGGTGGTCGTACAGTGTGTTTTGACGAAGGGAAGAAAATCGCAAATCTGTTCCCTAAGCGCGTACGTGAAAGACTTTATCGAGTTCGTGACAGATGAATACAATTTGAAAAGCTGTTTTCTCAAGAGAAGATTGGGAAGAGGAGATTCCTGTTCCTCCTTGGCTTGGGTGGAAACGAAACATGGTTCCTTCCCAAGCTAAGTTGGTTTTGAGCCTGGGCTAGGCTAAGGATTTGGATTTGCATATACCACAAATGTAAATTGCCCCTTGCTTTTATCACTAGGATTAGAAAGGACACCTCCCATAAACATCCAAAAGTTTTCTCCTCTTTCCTTTCCATAATACACACACAAACTCCAAGCTCCAAGCTCAAGTTGAAGTTTAAGGAAGGATTTAACGGATTGGCACTTCCTCAGTGCTTTTGCCAACTTGGCAAAGCCAAGCATCAAGCAAGCATATGTTTTTCTCCTGTTCATTCGAACCAAAGGTTTGAGCATGAGTCTAATTAAGCCTCCTGTCGAACTTGAAAAATTAAATGAAAGTTTAATTTGCCATCGATTTTCTTGACGCACCCACCCACATATGGATAAGCAATTATGGAGGAATGGTGGCAAGGATGAGGGAAATGATTAATTTTGGATACCCGGTTCCACCACCACAAACAACACAGGTCGGACGGACGTGTGTTTATTCAACGGAGTGACGGATGGGATGCACGTGCTATACAAAACCACTAAATCTCATAAGACACAATAGAAAAATACAAGACTGAGGTTATTCTTTGTCGGTTTGACAAAGTGTGTCTTCTCTTCGCGTTTCTTTTTTATATAACACTTGAGATTTGAAAATATCCGAAAATTGACAGATTCAAACCAGAAAATATTTCAATTTCTATCTGAGAAAGTACGGTGCATGTCTTGCCTGCCACGATCAGTGTCTGTTTTGGGTTGAAGTGTGTCAAGTTGGTTTGATTTAAAATAATGCACGCCCTATTTGTGCTAGGGATGGAGAAAGTGAGGTAGAAATAAAGGAAGGAAGGAAGATCACTTTCACACGACGCCACATCAGGGATTGATAACTGTGAGGACGGAAAGAAGGAAGGAAGGATCCATTCCACTTCTTCAATCCAATCCCCTCAATTCCGATTCCGTCAGACGGACGGACGACGAGGAGAAAATGGTGAAAAGGAATAAAAAAAGCAGATGTAAGCAAAAATAGACGGACGTTTGGAATGGAATACGTAGGACTTTTTCTCCCAGTCCTCCTGATTTGAACCTGGATAAATCCCATTGAGTTAGAAAGTATTTCTTTTCTGAAAGCTTGCTCTTTTAAAAATGCATTAGGGAAAAGAGAGACGTCTTAAAAGGCTCACTTCAAAACTACATCATCTCAGAATATTTTTTTTACATTTTCAGCTCTTCATATTCTTTAAGGCTCATGTATTCATAAGACTAATAATATCCACGCCTGACTTATTCAAATCCAACCAATTGGCTTGCCCCTTTCACTCAACTTTTTAAAAGGATTCACAAGACAAATATGTTTTCTTCCTTTCTTCAGCCCAATTGATCTCCATATTGAAAATTGAACAAATTATTTGTCATGTTTGTGTTAATAAAATCGGATAAGAAATGTTGACATTGGTTTTACTTTGAACTGAAAAATATTTTAACCCTTCACGAGTAAATACGACGACAAAAGTCAAACGCAAAAGACTATTCCTGAGGGCCTGGACTAAATTTTTGGCCCCTGTCCTTGGAATCGGCACTAAACAAAGCCAAAAGAAAGTTTGGTCAAAATCATCCGTTGCGGCGTCTTCATGCCTGGGTAAGTTTTCTTATTTCTAAGGCTATGCCTATAGCCGTATCTATTGGAGTGTGAGTTACTAAGAAAGTCAATAGCTTCTGCTGCACTGCACTGCACAAAGAACTAAGTTAATGATCACATGAGTTATTGGAATCCTATCAAGAAGAGAAAGTCGATGAAACATAACATGTGATCAAGATTAAGGTAAAGCTCAAACCCTTGCAAAACTCGACTCAATTTCCCTTCGACTTTTTATGAAAAAAGTACAAAGAAGAAAGAAAGGTAAACAAATATAAACTACGTTGTAGTGGGAAAATATGAAAAGGAAAAAGCAAATAAAAAATAAGAAACGTAGCTCGCTTGCAGAGCAAATTCCTTCTTTCGGATAGGATAACAACAAAGAAGACGATGTTAGGGGCTCACATACCATTGAGAATCAATCATGCCTACGAACCATAATAGGAAATCAATGCAATATCACAATAATAGGGGAAATGTCTAAAAGAAAACCAAGACTTTGCTCTGTAAGACGAACCAAGACCAAGACTACGACAGTTGCCAGCCAACTGCCTGGACAGCAATTTTTCACTTCTCTCGCCCGGAATTTATGTCTTTTTCTCTTGGTTTCTATAAGGGAAAATCTATGATTGTAGACTATACCCAAAGGAATGTAACATATAACTTTTGTGCAAAAGATAGGGGAGTTTTTGGCGAAGAAGAAAAAGCACTTCAAGAGTCACTCTCGAACACACTTAAATTACTTCATTATGATTTGCCCTTCCTTAGAGCCATATTCCTTCCGTTCTATCAATTTCATCTCATAGCTCAGGTAAAAGAGGGAAAGTAAAGGAGAAGGGAAAGTGGATTTTATATACTATGCTATGAAAAAGAAGGGAAGAAAAATAAGTTGGTGATTCCTCCTCCCTCATTTCCTTTCATGATGGAAAATGGAATTGAGAAGGAGAAAGTCAAATGATTTGAAAGAGTGACTGAATCAGAGCAGATGAGCTGAGCAGGTGCATGTAGGCCTGTCTTCCATGTATTATAACTTGGAAATTGATATTTTATTCCCCCCATTTCCCACACACGCTGTCGTCTCAAGACATAGCATAGCATAAGGTATCAGAACATGGAAATACCGTGATTGAGCCCCTCATCTCTTGAATTGAAATACTAATAAAAATCGAACTAGACGAATTTCATTGTCATGGATTAATCATATCCCGCTCTAGCGCCTATAGGGGAATAAATTCGTGCCTACTTGCCCTGTACTATAAATTCAGGGTGTTTCTTTACATGTAATTTAATCCCACATATTCTGCCATGCATTTCATCCGAAACACCCAGTTAACAGATACTATATTGTCAATGAGTATTAGACGAACGCACTGAGTTTTGATCATTTTATAGTAGAAATGGTAGTTAGAGTTACACATAGAAATGCAAATACTTGTTGAGATGATGTTTTTTCTTTTTAGAATAGGTTGATAAGTGATTTGAGAGGAGAAAAAGAGAAAGTTGGAATGTATGGGTAACCCAGACTGACATTTATAGTCCGCCTCTCTTCTCTCAAAGGACATTTCAAGGGAGGATACAGATAATCGAATTGAATCATCAAGGAGAAAGAAACTAGGACCTAAGAACTTCATGGAACAACTAAGCATTCAGTATAGAAGAAAAAACACTCAACATGTTGATTGTTTGCTTCCATTGCATCTCTTACCCTTTATCTTTATCTTTTTTCGTCCACCCACTCCAAAGACCTTTCTACACATGTGATTTATATAAATATATGCAAGTTGGAGGGTCGGGTCATTCCTTGGAGATGTTAGTGCAACCAAAACGCGAACATCTTTTCTAAATTGCGTTACATGCCTATCTAATCTTATTTTGCATCCCGAGTCCAGACTCGAATGGACAAAACGAAATGCTTTTTCCTATCCATTATGTCATGGGAGTCCATTTGCGTAAAATCTACCAACAGCAAAGAGCATAGCAAAGATTCCTGTAGAACAAAGTGCACTTCTAGGAACATGTTTTGCGTCCGTGCAATCCATGAGTATGTGTGTGTGTGTGGGTTGAGTTGAGATGTAGAGTAATATGATAATGAATATACATTCGGGGGAATGTTGTCCCCACGAGTAAAAACATTATTTTCTCCTACCCAATCCACGGACTCAAGAAAACTAACTCAACTGTCTACCCTCTCTGTGATGCATGGTAAAAGTTTTTGGGCCCAATTTCTTTCTTTTTCTTACTTTCTGCAAGAAACCCTATATGCGTTGAACGAATATGCAAGGATTTTATTTTCCTACACTTTCTTGCAGGCATAAAACTAGTGAAAATTATATCATATTTTGATTGTCTAGACTAAGAAAAACAAAATCATGATTTCTAAAAATAATTTCTTATAAAAAACTTCCATTTCCATATATATACTGCTGATTTCAATGTAGGTAGAAGATTTTGAAATAAATTGATCAACACATTTCAACGAGTTGTGCCATTAGCAAGAAGTAGTTGATGGAGGAGGTGTCATGTGATTGTTCCCCTTTTGGGCCAAGTTCCAGAGAACATGGACAAATTGGAGTCTAGGGAACTAAACTCGGTTCCATGTCCACATGGGTTCCAATAGCCTCTTATTAAAAACCACGGGTGCCTGAGAAAGGGAGGGAATCCCTTGGGCAGAGGCCAAATGAATCCTTTCTTTAAAACGATCAAAAATAAAAGTTTGCAAAACTTTTCTCTACATGGACGTCGTGGATGTAACATAAGAATAGAAAAACAGAATTTTTTATTAGTTTTGACCATCGGAATAAAAATGAGATTTCTTCTCCATGAGAAAGAAAATAAGTTTTTCCTCCCTCTAAAAATTTAATACTCCCTTGCATTGCTACAGCTCCATAATTCATTCCTGGATAAATTTGAATCCATGGGAAAAGTAAATCTTGGCTTAGTTGAAGAAAAAATTTTATTCTTGGTTCCTGGATTTTGAATAACTCCAACTCCCGAGCACTTACTCTCACATTTATGAATCTGGCTCATGGATTTATAAACTCGTTCTATCGTCACCCAAGAAAAACCAGATTCTATTCTACTATAAATTTCTAGTTTTCTCAAACTCAATAAGAGTTATCGGACGCCATGATTTTCCAAGAAAGTTTAATTTTGTGCACCAGCTTGTGCATTTTGTGTGCACAACTAGAGATAAGCCAATTCTCCTGGGCAAAATGGCCGAATGTGGGTTATAAAATATTAAGGACTCTCGGGTTTTAACCATATTAAATTTGTTTTTGAGTAATTGACTCCAGTTTAGTGTATAGGGCTCAAGTGAAGAAGGAACTGTAAAATAAAATACTAAAATTTACCACGAGTGAGTAAAATTGAAGTATACGCCGAATTCTGCCTAATTTCTTAGTGCTTTCGCTTCAAGCGATAAAGCAAGAAACTGTAAAGGAAATCTACTGACTTTTTCTTAAAAAATACAGAAAATTTTCCAAACCTTTTCTACGTAAAATCGCAGTTAGGGTGTTTGAACTCTAGTTGTGTCCAATTCAGTCAGTCGCATATGGTTGAACGATTTGAGAAGTGTAGAAAAATCCACGTGGAATCTTGGAAGGAAAAAGGCGTTGAAGAAGAGGAGCGGACCTTAATTTAAGTGGGGATTCGAGACAGCAAAGTAAATTTGTTGAAGAGGGAAGAAGACGTAGGGTTGGAAAATTCTAGGATTTTCAAGAGACACTTTAGCATTCTTCCAAATAGACTGTGAGTCAGTCAGTCAGCCAGTCTCATTTTGGTGGAACCAAAGCCCTGTTGGGGGGCAAACGCACGGCTGGGACTCTCCAGAAGCGTGAGCCCGTCAAGCAATTATGTGAAATTAGTTCAGGAAATTGGAACAGTGTACAGCCGACCGACCTACACATGGCCATTTGCTATTCCCATTCTACGTATTGGGATGAATTGATCCAAATGAGTTTGTGGAAGAATGATGCAAGGAGCCAATCTCTTACGTGTCTAATCCCTCAGTTTTCATTTCACCTTGCAATCCCGTCCAAACCAATTTTATACTCCACTGCGTCCATCTATTAAAATCCCTAGTGCCTTCAATATCATTGTACTATCTTATCGGTTGAATTAACTCACGACTCAACCTAATTGTTTATTCGTTCTGGAAAATTGAAATTTTAATCGTAAAATATATTATTGATTATTCTTGTCTATTGGTTAGGATTTTTTAACATGTATTAATCACGCTGTAGTAGTGAGAAATGAACTTTTTTCCAAGCTTACGCTTATTTAATATACCAACTATATTTTCCTAGTTTTTTTCTTTCAAACTTTCTCCTGAAATCAATTGAATTGAAATTTGGGGTACGAGGGATTTTAGAAGATTGGATTGAATCTGAGCCAGGGCATAAGAATGAAATATGCATGGGTATTTAGAATTGTGATGAACTGGAAGTTCCGCTCCTGGACCAATAGCACTGAAGCGATAAATTGGTGGAAAGCGAGGGAATTGGTAAATTTCAGACGGTTGGAATGAAGTGAACAATTCCATCCATTCACTTTCTTTTTCCTCTAACCTCTTTTGCCCTACCCCAATTAGATTAAAATCCAAGCGGAAAAAGAAGACGTAGTGAGAATGGAAGGAGTTCATTGAGAAAATCACAACTACTACTACGACTACTCGAGATAAAATTCTATTCTCGCCACCAAATTCAACTCAGTTCAACCGACGAAATACAAATCTCTTGGAGAAAAGGAAGAGAAAGTGGGGAAAAAGGTGGCTGATTACACTTTATGGAGTTTCTCACTCTATTTTATAACGAGGTCTGTTGGCTCCAATTCTCTGACTGAGCTTGACTGGACTCATTGAGTGAGTGAATTGAGTTGAACTGTGTAGTAGTTACAGGACCAAGTCACATTCCGCTCGTTTCAACCAATCCACACAAAATAACGTGTATAGAAAAAAAGTCAGTCAAGTCACTCTGCTTTTCCCGCATCCTCATCTTCATCCACGTACTTCATCCCTATTCTGACTCGGCAACTTTTCTGCGGGATTCTTCTCAAATCTTGGGGAAAGTGTGACAGAAAAAGAAGCCGAGAGAGGGTAATAGGGCAAGGACAGGTACGGTATGACCATGTCCAAATTCTTCATTCCACTTCAAAGAAATTGACTGGACGATTCTTTCCTTGTGCTCCTGTTATGTACATTCCTCAAACTCTTTTATATTGACTAAACGCCTACACGACACGACAGATTCTTGCCGTTCTACCATATGCTGCCTGCCTACTTCCCTGGTGAAAGTCACGTAAGTTGGTTGAAGGTGGAAGGAAGAAAGTCATTTGGAATGTTGGCTCAGGCGGATGTTATGGTTCCTTAAATCCTTCTTTCTTGTCAACGTCCTTTTCTCACAAGGTGCGGAAACACATGGAAGTGAGATCAATCGTTTCTTTGATTGTCATCACTTATGAGCCTTTTATCCTATTATCATATTTATTCCCACCCTATTTCTATTTTCACACAAAAATATTTCTTTCTGCTCTGTTCTCTACCGCCAATGGATTCAGGAATCTGATCACACAATTTCTGATTTGGTGAATTTGTAAAAGTCTTAGGATATACACTTTCGCTTATATTTAAAAGTTTCTTTTTAAGAGCAGATAGTTTTTTTAGAGTCGCTCTACACAAGATGTCCTTTATTTTTTTATCGAATGCTATTCCTACTTGTCAGCCCCAATTTTTCCAACGTTTCAAAGTTTTATTCTGCTTGACAGAATTCTGAGTATAAGTAAATCAAGTCTTATCCTGGTGGCCCTTGAAAAATAATTTCCAAGCCTTTGATCTTTTCCTTTGTACTCCTTTTCTGATTTTGGATGAATAACAACAATAGCGCACGTGTACGTCAAACGCACGACTCAAATTGACCTACAGTGAAATGGCTGCCAGACTCATGGTTGGCAATTTTTTAAGCAGTCTTCTACTTTGAGTACGAAGAGTGGCGATACATACGTACTATATGCACTCATATGCAGTTATGACAGGTGCGGTTGAACAAAGTTTTCCCCATGTAATCTCCTCCCCTGTCTTTTAAATCTGACCTTTTCTTTGGTAGGGGATTTCGCACGCGTAGCTTAGTCAGCCCTAGCCAAACCGACCTGACAATTCCTAACATAAACCCACATAATAAATTGCACTCGCTTTTTTGTTCCTGACTTCCCACCTACGCCTTTTCTTGTTTTTTTACCCTTTGTTTTGCGGTCTACTTGGAACAAGTTGTTTTCCTCTGCGAACGTATAAATTTATTAACCCAATTTTCTATCTTGATTCATTTATCCATGTACGTGCGTATAATGTCAGGCAGGCTTGATTTAAGAAAAATTTCAAATTTCATAAACAAAGGGATGTCTGCCTTAGGGCAGTGTGGTTGATAAAAAGTAATCCAATTTCTTCAAACAGTAGGAGGCGGCTCTTTTTCTTGAAATTATAAGCTCGTGCGCATTTAAATTAAATTACTCATGGCTATGAGTAGCATAGCGTACAGGAAAAAAAATGAAGACATGCCAGGTTAGGCGCTCAAAATTGAAACCCATGCCTAAATTTCCTACAATGAAAGTTAAACAGAGTAAATAAATTACATGTTCTCCTTTGCTAATATTTTTTTAAGAAAATTGACCACATTGCCATAAAACAATTCTGAGGGTGAAAAGCAAACTACTTGAGTAAGTAGAGTAAGATAAATAATGTCAAAGTCAACTCGGTGTGGGCAAAGCGTCGCGGAGCTCTAAGTCACAAAAAATGTTGACTTTCATTAATTTTTGTACAAGGATGTAAAGTAGTTTCCATCACACTCGGAGCAAATACACTTTCCCTCACACTAGCCGTGCATTAAACCGTCACTTCTTGTGGACCGTTCGCCGCTTTCGAAGAAAAGCCTTTCTAGATTCTCGGCTTGACTTTCTTCAACCTTGAAGTTTTTCTTAGTACCAGCAGTGGCAGCGGGGTTCATGTTTTTTTCCCTTGTTTCCTTCACACTCTTTGTTCAGAACACCTTTAACTACATTGTTTCTACAACCCACGCAAAAACCAGAATCTTCAAAATACTGATGTATGGCGGTACAGCTCTGATAAAATATTCATGTGATTCTACAGCCCGCCCTTAGCATAGGACGGGACATAGTAACTCATATTTTAACTTATGTCAAAACATGGGTAGAGGAATCTAATTTTCTTTGTAAAAATCTACCATACGCACGCATATTACGTCAACCAAAGAGATTATTTTTCAGAATTGTAATAACAAGACAGACTAGTTCCACATGGGGTAGTCTGTTCCGTTTGTCTACTATCGGCGGAAGCTGCGGGAGTTGTAACAGAAGAAAGTTTGCTTTTCCTCTTACCCGTCTCGCCTATCCTTTGCACACAGACTTTTCCCTGTTGACGCAACAGATTGTTTTCTCTAGTCAAATATCCAATGAAGCAGAACTGAGGACAAAGGAAAGGCAGATGATATCGTTTGGAGAAAATTGTTTCAATCGAGTACAACTTTTTACGGATATTAACTCAAGGATTTTTGCACGAGTATACACGAGCAATTTTCTTAGAATGTGGGCAACCTAATATTACTCAAATTGGTGGTGGCGGTAGCCAGCCAGCATGTTTTTACTCGTCCAATTTCAATTTTGTCAAGTTGGTTGGTCATCTCTGTAAAGAAATATTTTTTTGTAGAATGAAGAATGAAATGACCTTGGACCACCAGCATCTTTTAAAGAAGGATGTTTTTTATTCTTTTGCCAAATGCAAATTTGTTTCGAAGAATATGTAAGAGACCAAATTTATTTTCAAAGGGTTTTTTCTTTGAGGAATTATTATGAACGCAAAAATTGAATGTAAGAAAGGAAAGAATGCGGGGAAGTTTGAGCTTTGTGAACCACGGAGTACTATTATCTCCCTTGTAAATCTCTTGGGAGAATATTTGGTCCGGAAATACAAGGCTGGTCTGTTGTGAAGTGTTGGTCTAAAAAAAGACCTTTCATGTCTACAGCCTGCCTGTGTAGAAAGGAACATGACAATCCCTTTGTATCACATTCTCTTGTGTTCTAAGTTGTTGGGTAACATCCGGAAAAGTGATGGATTTTTTTTCTTTGTTCTTTCCTCTATTTGCATTCCGTCAAATTTGACCAATAACCTACGTGCTTTCTGTGCTCTATAGATTTTCTCAATTTCAATCCATGAAATATAAAATATGTAGGTTTCTCGCAATTCTCAGAAAGTGATGGATGAGCGCCCATGTTTTGTCTTGTATTTGTTTTTGGATTTATTTCCGCAGAAGGATCCGAATGGATAGGGTGCTGGTGGAATATCCAATTGCCATTTGCTTATACCATGATAGTATTTGGTTTGGCTCAACATTATTTTTATTGGTTAGTGCCTTATCCAAGGGAACAGTTTCAAAAATGGATTTTTGAGGATTTCCTTCATCCTAGCCAGATTTGAGTGATAAAATAGAGTCTAGAGTACGATTCAGTACAAGAAATACAAACAAAAGGAAAATTGAAATATTGAAGTTTCTACATTTTTAATTTAAAACAAATATTTAAATATAGTTCATATGGTTGAAAATATTTTAGTACAGGAAGTAAAAACTACCTAGGCTAGCCAGAGTATATTCAACCCTATGAATTTTATTCCCACGTGTTAAATGAACCAAATGCCCAGATCAGGAAGGAAGTATGGAGTAGGATCAAAAATTGGGATTGAATTCTTGTGGAAGTCAATAAGTCCTCGCTTTGGGTTCGTGCTACTGCAATCATTGAGATTTAACGATCCATTCACTCCTAGCTTAAACTTTCACATCCACATTCACACGGAGAGAGTATAAAATACACAACATACATGCATGGTATGGTCTTCTAGCCATTTGACAAGTGATCTGAGTGCGGAGAGAATACAAAATTAGGCAATGGCTTAGCATGTCAAGCGCCGACCTTTTCTCATATTTCCTTCCCCCAAAAATGTCATTCTGATCCAGGGTCTGTCTGCCGTGTCAGGTAGACACGTACGTAAATGGGGTGCCATTTTAGACAATTGAGACAGGTTAAGGTGAACCTTTGTACTTTGCATTTTATATTTTGAACCTTTTCCCTTTCATTTATCAAATTCAAAGGATCAGTGGGGTTCGTCCTGAATCTGAATCAACGATGAACACGTTGTGTTCACTAATTCCCATCTCCTAGTTTGCTTTCAGGGATTAAAATAGAACAATGATAATGACACCTTGGAATAATCATGACTCATCTTGATTTCATGCTAAATCTAGCTCACTCGGCTCAGCCTAGGTAGATTTGAGTTGAAGTCATTATTTTCACCACCACCCACCCAGGATTCAGTCAGATACAATGAAAAATGATTCTCACAAGATTAATTTTGAGAATTCAGCAGGATTTTGCGTTGACTAGGTTTAAGTTAATTATCAACTGAGCAAGGGCTCTAATGAGTAGATCAGGTTATAAACTAAATACATATACTAAAGGCTTAATCTTCATTCTTCTAATATTTTCTGACTAATCTTGTTTCATAGAATTTGCTGAGTGTGAGTTTTGAGTTTGCTTTCACTTGTGAGTGAATCAAGTCAGTTACGGGGACAAATGGCACACGGGAGACTTTGTGAAGAGAAAACCTCAGATTCAGATAGGATTACCACCCGCTCGCTCTTAACATTAGTGTGATACGATAGCAAACACCAAACCCACAACAACAGCATTACGTCAGATTATTACCACAAGAGAAAATCATGAAAAGGATGAAATTCACATGATACGTACGTACTGTCATTATTTTTAACAGTTGCATTTGTTTTGTATTTGTTTAATTAAAATTAATTATTACTACAATAATAAAACTGAATTGTGTCTTTACTCACAGAGCTAGATTATAGAATTGCGTCATTTCTTTAGAAGTGCAGTCAAGGACGAATATTCTGGTGTTTTTAATTGGCCGACTTAAGTTTCGTTTGCACTTTGGAAGGATACAAATTACCGCGTGTCGTATATTCTCTGCTTTCTCTAATGCACAAATTGAGAGCAATAGTAGTTTTATACTATGATACTTGCATTAACTTAATTTTTCTGCCTAATATCCTCCTTTTAGCCAGTTTGAAGTAGAAAGTAGGGTGAAAGTGTTCACATGGTGAAATTTCCTGTCTTCGTCCAGGTAATCAAGTCAAAAGAATAAAACTCCATGGTTTCATAGACTTTGAAATTGTTAGGAATAAAATAAGTTGGGGTACAATATTTTCCAAATGGTTACACTTGAGCAAGACTATATGAGAAACATTTTTCCCAAGCCCAGTCTTTTACCCATCATTTGTGTCACATAAAGGGGTAAGGACTAAAGTCTTTAGGAATTATCCATCCACGCATTTATCATCCCATTCGCATTCGACGAAAACAACTCATTTGGCATTTGGATCTCAGAATGAAATGTTGTCTGTTGTGAAGTTTATCAGGGAATGGGGTCCCCGCCCTCAAAAGATTGACTCTTTTCCCAGTCTCTGTGCAGAGACACGGAGAAATGTAATTATGATAATAGAAAATTTTGGAGAGCTACCAGAGGAGACATGACACATTGGCTTGAGTCCAAAACTAGCTCTGAAAATCGGACTCCTGCTCCTGCCTTGCTAGAACTAGAGGGCAATAGTCAGAGTCAGTCCAATGGTTTTTCTAACACGTATTTTGATAAGTGAAGGCAAAGTAAAGTAGTGAAGTGAATTCTGCCCTGGACTTTCTCCTTCAACTCGTCGTGCCTTTGGGTAGTTATTCTTAAGGCACTCAACCTGCTGCCGCACTGTTTCTTTCCAAAAAAAAATTGGGGACGAAGCTTGAAGCCCAAGGAAAATATTTTTGCGGGTGACTCTTGAATAATAAATGGACAGTTTGCGTGACGACCTTTCCCCTGAGTAGTAAAAAGTAAAAGAGCAAGCAAGAGCTATTTCTGATTTTTAGCTCACTCCCTCCTCCAATTCAACAGAGCAGAGCACTAGGGAGTATTGACTGAGAGTCAGCGGACGACCTTTCCGCCCAGAACTGCATAGCATGGATTTTATATGAGTGCAAATCTTCCGTGTTGTTTGAAAAGGTGGATTTAAACCTGGATGATGGTAATTAGTTAATGTTTCATTTTGATTAAATCATCTGTCATTGAAATTTTGGAAGGCGGTGGAACTGAATGAGTGACTAGACGATGGTCTCCGCCTCTAAGCAGCAACAAAATACAAATATACACTGCGGGGCTCCTTGTTCCTTTGTCACCCTCCCACCTACTACGTCCAACTCATACGTACTTAATGACATTTACACTAATAAATAATGTTGACGCTTGGGAGGGACGAATAATTCCGCCGTGGCGGGTGAAATAATTAAAGCAACTCAAATGTTGAAAATCTTGACAGAAGCCGCATGCATGGGCATGGGGTTGGGCTAAAGGGACGGACGTTACGAATAAGTAGATTTCATCCAAGCACGACATAGTAATTAGGAGATTGGAGAAAGTGATTGAGTTTAGTGTGTGTGTGATGGAACGACAAACTCACACTTACCTAAACCTCGTCCAATACAAATCCACATTTTACTCTACGGCAGCATACAAATTAGCAAGCATTTGTTCAACCTACAGAGTGACTCAAATAATTTGAGAAATTGGCATTAACTAGAATGTTGAGTAATTTTAAGGAAGACTCTGTTCATTTGTGTGTAGAGAGTTTAGACACAAACATGCATACGAATCAAGAAGTTTGGAGTAGAGCCCTTGATTTGTATGCATCTCTCATACGCACTTATACGCGGATGTGATGCCATGCATTCAAACCCACCTTAGTCTACCTTAGCCTCAGGAGGTGAAAGCAGCTGTTGGCAGCGGAAAATGCAGTTAGTTAGTATTCAAGACACAAGGATGTAAAAAATTTGTTCAAAATAAGGAATGGTAAGACTAGGAAGCAATTTGGATCAAGTATGCAAAACTAGGGAAGTCAGAGTCGAATCTAGAGGAGAGGATAATGTGAAACGGAGTGTAAAGTAGAGATGGACGTTTTGGTTTTGGAGAAATCAGGATGAGCTTAACCCACCTCAGCTGACGCTGACAGAGAAAGTTTTAGACCGGAGAGGATTTGGATGTGTCATGTAGTCTGTGCTGCGGGTGCAGCGCAAAGGGAATTAGGGGATGGAGTAAAGATGTGATGATGATCATGATTCACACTTTACACGGAAGAGAAAATGAGTTCATTTAAATGCAACCAGCCCTTTGCTAATGAAAAATCTCTTCTTGGTTCTTCTAAATACACATTCAACTAAAGTTTTAACATCCCTCAGGAGTACAGTGAAACACTCGGTGTTTAATTGAGATATCCACTTTATAAAATAATGGATTGAATTTAGATTGTAATCCTCATTTCTAAGAACAAAGAAATATTTATGAGGATTTTGTAATTTGATTTTACAAAGGAATTGTCCAAAAAATAAATGTCCATCATGTCACGTCATTCCCAAGCGACTACGACTACAGTTAGAGTTACAATCCCATGGATTTGGCATTGGGTTTGACATGGAAGGCTGGCTAGACTGTAGATTTTACGGAAGTTGCAGTGGAGCGTATCAATTCATCTCGAGTTAGTCTCCTCAAGCTACAATGACAATGTACCTGGAAATTGAATGATACATCTCTCGGAAATAGAAAAAAAAGAAGAAAGTTTGTGAAGAAAGGAAATGAGGAAGATAAGAGAGAAGAAGAGACAATAAAAGAAGAATTGAGGGGAAAGCATATGAAACTGATAGAATCAAAAGAGAAAAACTCTGAGAATGTGGCTATGTCCAATGTAAAGTAAAAGAAGAAGAAGACATGTCTCATCCATTGAATGAGGCGATGAAGACCATCACCCACCTGGGACAATGCACTTAAGTACACCAAAGCGATCGCGGCTCCGG
Source organism: Thalassaphorura encarpata (assembly GCA_009869925.1). Lineage (NCBI taxonomy): Eukaryota > Metazoa > Arthropoda > Collembola > Poduromorpha > Onychiuridae > Thalassaphorura > Thalassaphorura encarpata. The sequence continues at coordinate 27,200 of WJEZ01000112.1, forward strand.
ACTCTGATCATCATTGAGGAAGTAGAAACACTTCAAGTCCATCTCCTCAAGCGATGTGTTAGTTGGAAAAATAACGCTTGATTGGTCACTTCATCCTCAAGGATAATAATAGAAAACTCTATTTACTTTCTACCCTTTCGACTCAATCCTGTATTTATATATGCTCCCAATGGAATTGATGGATTGATGAACCCCCATTCATTCTAAACTCGATCTTTTCTTGATTTTCTAGATGTCATTTCATTTACGCATCCGCTATCAATTAAATGAGCGTGGGAAGCTAAAATGTATTTTCCCAACGGATTCATTTCTCTCTTCAACTTTCTCCATTCGGTTCTTTTTTCAATTTAGAAACAAAAATAATTGTTTAATTAACTTTTGACGCTATTGTCCTTTCCATACATCGTACACGGCACGTGGTTAGAAAGAAATTGAAAAGAGTTCATTGGATATTTTTGACATGAAAGTTCTTTGCAAACTGTCACGTTGACACGCCACGCTAACCCATGGATATTCTTTGACGACATTGAATAGAGGATAGTGTAGCATAATTTGACATGAATTGCTGCTGCCTCACATTTGCAATTTTTTCGCCATCACAAGGATATGTGATAAATTTAGTTGCGAATAATGATTGGACCATAGAATGCGTGGGTGTGAGTGATTTTTCAACTGGGTACGTACTCTAAAAAGAAATGAAATTTTTTTGGTACAATCTTTGGATTTGCTCACTGAACTGTTGTCCTAGTCCTGTCTTGTTTTAGGAAGAAAAGAATCAAGAGTGGATTAAGAGTTGGCAATGGCAATGGCATTGGCTTTGTAAGTTATTGAGTTTCGTGGTGCAAAAGAATAAAAGATGCTCCGAGAATCGAGATTGGGTCTTTTGTGTGCTTAGTCAAGTGGACCATTGGTTGAATCCTATCCTATTCTATTCTAGACTATAGCCTGCCTCTATGACTTTTAGCACATGGTTGTGCCAATATCTTTCAATCACTGCAGAATGTGTGCAAAAATACTTTTTTCCCCTTCTTCCAACACCTCAACTTGTATCTATTCAAGGAAACTTGATCAATCTATTTCCTGAGATTGTTTCATTTGGTTCGAGAAATAAGAATGGATATTCAACCCTTATTGTTTTGTGCAAATTGAACCCAAAAATAGAAGCAAAATAATTTGCAAGTCTTCGGCATCAGTATCATTTATCTTTGAACAAAGGATTGGAAGTGCGAAATAGTTTTTCCCTAAATAACTTGTTTCATCTTGGCAAATAATAGTTCATTTCATTTGAGTTCGACTCATGTGAGGCGCATTGCGTCAAAAATAATTCTTTTTTGGTTCTTTCCTTCCATCGTCCGATATGGGACGGGAAGCAAAGTTGACGACGTAGTTTTTGAGCAAGTCAATTTAGCAAGTTTTGATCCTATTCACTCATTCGTTTGACTCTCTGAGTTGGAGTCAGATGATAAGTCAAACCTTAGACAGGGAGCCAATTTCTTTTAATCCGCCTAGCCATTCTTGACTCATTACGATTACTTTACCCTTTCATCTCAAAATTCACTTTCACTCCAAAGTAACAATTAGCCATTCATTTGAATGAGGGAGCCATTCACATGAGGAATGACGTCTTACCCATTCAAATCTTGGGAAATAAGAAAGGATGAAAAAGTGAATGGGCTAGGCTGGCAATTGGTTATAAGAAAAAAATTTCTTTAATTGATAAATCTAACTTTCTTTCCTAAATTACTTGGTACGAGCTGCCGCCTACTGTACGTACTTGCATGCGTCAGAACAAAATGCATTTTTCTAGTTTTCTCCGTACAACAAATTGTTTTGATGACTTTTGACAATCCTAAACATGGCTAATTTGGTAGCAGCTGTTCTTACACCCCGCAGACTAGAAATATGTGTCGGCTTTCATTAAGATTCTCTAAACAAGAGTAATTAAAAATTATTACACACCGCTTGTACAAGAAAATGCTTGACAACAGAAAACTTGGACTTTCTCTTTCACTTTCTCCTTGCTCAAGTCTAATAATGTTACGAGCTAGTGAGAAATGCTAGTCATATTTTTTACTTGGCCCAAAAGATTAGACTGGGTCCAAGTCAAGGAAAATTTGCACCAGTGTGCAATGGTTGACTTGACATGTCATTGACGGAAAAACCCAAAGAAAAGGATAGCAAACATGGTGAGTCAGTCACTGTAGATAGAATATAAAAATGGCAAAGACTCCATAGTCTGTATACTGTAAAAAATACAAGAGGGCCATGGGCCTTTACCCGTGGGGACTCCTCCGCTCTGCTTTCTCCGCATTCTTTTCACACTCTGCTTGATTCTATTTTGTGCTCTTTACTCCCTGTCAGGAACCAAACTCCATTACTTACATCATATTTTTTACTTGGCCCAAAAGATTAGACTGGGTCCAAGTCAAGGAAAATTTGCACCAGTGTGCAATGGTTGACTTGACATGTCATTGACGGAAAAATCCAAAGAAAAGGATAGCAAACATGGTGAGTCAGTCACTGTTGATAGAATATAAAAATGGCAAACTGGTTGACTCCATATTCTGTATACTGTAAAAAATACAAGAGGGCCATGGGCCTTTGCCCATTGGGACTCCTCCGCTCTGCTTTCTCCGCATTCTTTTCACACTCTGCTTGATTCTATTTTGTGCTCTTTACTCCCTGTCAGGAACCAAACTCCATTACTTACTTTTTTTACCCTTAATCCAATGGAAGGGCGTAACAGAACTTATGCAATATGCATGGACTTGGTAAACATTATTCCATTCTGCTCCTTTATGGACAAAACAGCCCATCCTCAAGAAATTGAACCAAGTTTTCTTCCCAACTCAAATCATTAACCGAATTTCAAAAACTTTCCAAACACCCTAATAGTATTTTGTTTAGAATGATGTATCTTCGTTGTGTTTCAAGTTGAAAAAACATCAAATTTATAGATTTTTAAAATTATTTAAATAATTATTGTATACATTTTACAAAAATACATTTAAATTTTTTGAGTAAGAATGAAATATATACAAAAAAAGGCGTAATTTTAAATTTAAATCACCTCTCGTCTCTGCTCCTCAATAAAGTCTCGAATCTGAAGATTTTTCGGGTGGAAGAATGTGCTTTCTTTAATATGTGAGTGAAGGGGGCTAACAGAGCGTAACGTTAAGAAAACTCAAGGATCCACTCCTCTTCACATTTTGTATGCATTGAGAGGAAGGATAGAAAAACTTTTATTATTAGGAAGTGTCTGGAAAACACCCCGAATGCCTCTCTTCGCTCCGACGCGTTCTTCTCCAGGTGAACAAATGGAAAAAACGCAAATAGAACGACTACAGACTAAATCCATTAAAAAAACTCTAGACTTTCACCCTTGACTTGATTGCACGCACGCATTGAGGACAAATTTCAAAGAGTTTAATACGAAATAAATTATCTGAAATAATTTGGACATGTGATATATAAAAAATATCAGGACAATTTTACCTATGACCTCATACTCGTAAAATTCGGACGGAATCAAATCGAATAAATGCTAAATCCAATTTCAATTTGGACCTAGCCAGAGCTGACAGTGGGCGGAAAGTGTTTAATGGTCAATGGGTAACGATGTAAAAAGTTTCTATATTTCTTTCCTTGGATTGACCTGAGAGTGAATTATGGGTTGATGCATGGAAGAAAAAAAATAATTCACGAGACAATGAGAGAAGGTGGGTCAGAGGTAGGATGAGGAATGCCAAGAGTCACCCTGGGTTCAACCTAAGCCTAGCATTTCTAGCCCAGAACACCAATTCCATTTACAATTTCAAACCCACCCAAATGGAATAGCGCGAATTTTGGCGTTTTGTTTCAGCACATCCCATTGAATTAAAGTCAGTGATTTACGGAGCAATCATCATCATCCCTGGGTTTTCTCCAGCAACTCTGGCCAAAATCCCTCGTCCTACTATTCCCATCCATAATCATGCAAAAAAGCCTACAACACTTTTCCCATGCTTGTACTCCCATTGCATTGGAGGAATCCAAGAGTTTCTACTTATGTACATTACATTACAAAGAAAAAAAGTTTTGTATTCAGACAGAGCTCAACTCAGCGGTCACCCACCTACCACGACTAGGACTAAAAAAACTTTTTCTCCTAAAAGTCAACTGTGGTAAGAATAAAATCCAAAAGTCTAAATCCCAAATCCTAAACTTGATTCCCATAATAGAAAAAGAAGGAAGTTTTATTTTAAAAGAAATCTTGCTTGGCTATATATTTTTGCAACAAAAACTTCCCCAAGAGAAAAATAAATGGATTTATTATACATATCACCCACTTCATCAGGAAACAAGCTGGTCTCAAGTCTAAACAGTCAGCTACCAAATCTACTTCAAGATAGATTTCACTTCACTTTCTCTCATTTAAACCTCACAAGAGAAAAAAACACGTTTGTTTTACGTTTTGCACCTTAAATTTCATTTCTTTAGTTTTCTTAAACGTACCTGGCTGAGTAGAATTCATTTTATATTCAGAATAAAAATTCTTTTTCTTACACCATATTCAAATGCCAAAGTCAAACATAAAATTTAAAATTGGTCGTTGGAAAATTCCTTTTGTTCTTTGCAAAAATCGTTCGACACGCTATATTCTCATCAAAACTTATATGCCCATGTTTGACTTTATCAAAATTAATCACCCTACTTTCTCTCTCTAATGGAAAAATTGACCGTGGTCATTTCATGCTCAAGGTTTTGCACATGTTTTGATGATTTTATTTCAAATTTTTTATAGTCCATGTGTAAAATTAGTTTTTGCAAGAGAGTTGTGTCTCATTCTCAATATGGCTTAATGCAGTTTGGGTTGATAAAACTTATGTAGCTATGCATTTCATTTCAATTTTAATTCAATGATTGACTTTGATTAGAGCCTTACTTCCGGGACAGAGAGAAAATGAATGTAAATTAAAATCCTTTCCATTAGATTAATCAAGTTGCTCACACCCAAAATTAAACCCGGAAGTTCCCATCACGGAAAATCCTAGAGAAAGTTTAATTTAAATTTTGGAAGCGCCTTTGCTTCCTGATCAAAATCCTTGGAATGAAGGTTAGCAGCTAGAACGTAAAAAAAGGAAAGAAGAATACTTTGGACCCAGGCATCATGATCCATCTAACTAAGCTACTTTGGTATTCTGGCGTACATGACAAGATGATGAGTGGGATTAACTTTCCGGGTTTATGGGTATCCTTTCAACTCATCCATACCACACAAAATATTCTCTCGATGCCTGCCTACCTGCCAGGAAAATGCTTCCCGACAATTTCCATGAGTTTAGGTTGTCACTCCCCGTGAAATGTCAACAGATGAGTGATACGAATGATGGGCTCGGTGAAAATGAAGAGTGATGATGGCACTTTTAGGGATACCTATTCTATCATATGTAAATTGAGGAGGGCATGGTAGGAGGTTTTTGAATGTTCCCTCCTATCTATTTCCTATTCTCTAGCTTAGATTTCCAGAATCTAGTTAATGCACTGACCAAGGTTTTCCTGCATGCATGCATGCATTTGTCGTTTCCATTGGATGCAAATTGAGGATGGGTGGAATTGATTTGGTTAAGTAAATTGAAATGTAAAGGGGTGAGGAAGCTTTTATTAGTTGTTCGAGTGAAGGATAGAATAATTGGAAAGTGAGGTGAGAGCTGAGAGTTCCTGGGTCCTTGAATCCCTCACTTTCTTCATCCACTCTGTGGATGACAAATCCAAATGGAAAATATAAATGTGGTCCTGGCATATTCTTGGACTCAAGGGTCCAAAGCTAACCTAAAAGCAAATCCGAATATAATAGATATAATTGGAACTCATTTCCTGGTGGATTCCTTTCTCCAGTGAAGGCAGAATTTCCTTGCTAAAGAGCATGGACCTCTTCCCCCTTTCCTGTGCACTCAAGGAATAAAACCACCTTCTTTCTTATTTATGACAAACAAGGTCCCAATCTATTCGACTTGCTGGAGAAAATCACAAAATCCAATTGTTCCATTGCATAAACTATGGATGTCGTAGTGGTAAATGATTATTGTCAAAATTGGAGTGATTCAAACTTGATTTGTATTCAGAGAAGTGCAATGTTCATTCCTACCTGCTGGTTTCTGGAAAACCAGCAGTTCAAAATGAAATGAATTCACGAAGCACATGGACAAGGGTAGAGGAGCATTACATGGTGTGGCCCTGGATGAGGGAAGCGGGCAATTTAAGATACTTTGTCTACATCAGCAATTTTCCACTTGAACATTATAGTTCTCCTCCTCTACTACATTACATTCCATTACATGGGGAAAAGTTAGTCATGTAGTTAGTCTTGGGAGACTCTTGCTCTCAGGAAATTGTTTTTCTCAAAAGTCAATAATTGTGAGAGGAGGGAGGTTCAAATTTGCAATGTTGGCGGAGACTAAAGAAACGTTTGGCCCTTCCTAGCCAAGCAAGGCAAGCCACATTCCTACCCCATGGTTTCGATTTCAAAGATTTATGAGGGAAAACTTTGCCACAACTTGGCCCATTCCATCTGACATCATCACTTCCTCCAATCCTTTTTAGCTAGTCCGACTAGAAACACAAGAGCAAACCAAATCTTACCACTACCCCTTAATCCAAATCCGACGCAATCTAATACACTGATTCTTAGGGGTCGGTCGCCGGTTACAAACCTTGGAATTCTTTGTCTCACGAGCCCCAAATTCCAAATCCAATTTATTTTTAGAAAATTTATTAGAACAATGTTATGTGGAAAGGTAAACGTAAAATCAATAGAGATTTCTCCGATCTGCGGTAGTGGTTAGTCGTGGCTTAGCAGAAAACATGGGAAGAACGTAAACGAGGAGGTTGGGCTCTTCATACTTTGACATTTGTACAATAAATAAATTAATTAATTAAACAAACCTCCCTCCTTTGGTTTGTTTTACTAATCCCCTTGTATTCCAAGAAAGGAAAGTGCTTCCTAGTGTAGTTTGGAGCTTTTGGTTTTGATTAGAATGGCTGAGTGAGTTAGCCAAAGCTGAGCTGAGGATTTCTAAGAAATGACAAAATTTTCTCTGTGTAAATCCAAATCTTATAGGAAGGAAAGCCTTGGCGCGTGTCATGAAACAAGTTCCTTTTTCAATCCTCCCTTCGGGAAAGTTAAATGAAAACAAAGGTTAAGTTGGATAAGTTAGTAACGAACTAAGCAAGTGCGTTTGGGAGAGGAAAGCACAGGAAGTGCATCTGCCTTGTGCCATTCCCGATTAAGCCACCCATTATTATTTATTAGATGAAATGCCAACCATTTCCATTCCATTGCATTTAAGATACGAACTATACGATTGGGAGAAATAGCCAGCTGGCTTGCCTTGGCCAGGGGCTTGTATGGTGGAGATACAGGAAGGAACAATGTCATTCCATGCATAACTAATTTAGAGAAAGCATTTAAATTTTCACTCAACTTATCTCCCAAGGAAAGTTCAAATGAGAATGAGTGTTGTAAACTTTTAGGACAGGAGGATTTGTTTCGTGTCTATTTTTGTTTCAGTTTTTCAAGAGTCGCACGGACCAGACGCTAAACACTAAACAAACCAACTGGTTCAAAACCCATCAGGTTGTCATTATGAATGATCCATTTACTCCAACCAATCATTTACATTTGGATCATATCAATGAAGGACAGGATGATGGGATGGAATCACCTTCAACTTTAACTCAGCTGGAGCTAAATCATGGAAAACTAACCTTCACTTCACCCAGAGTTCGTTCATTGCCCCATCTGTTTGCCTTATGCCTTTGCCATCGGCAAACAGAGCCAAATTTTCTCACTTAAACGAATCTCCCACTCTCATAAGCTAAAACCTCATCTCATTTTGTAGATAAGGAATCAAATGTACCCATTAAACTGAAACATTCAAAACTTTGCCTTGGAATGAATATGAAATGATTTCAGCATATTCCAACTAAGCCCATCCTCAATTTAATCACTGAGCAACAGGAAATATTTCAACCAACAGTTTTGGATTGAATTACGTCAAATTAATAAAATACCATTGTTTTTATCCGCTCCTCATTTCCAACGACGCTAAGGTTTTTCACTAATGTACTACTACTCAACTTTTTTGCGCATTTTTCTCCAAGTTAAGAAATGCTCTATAAGTTGTAGCATAAAAATAAAATGGATTTTGTAATTTGTTGCAGATGATTAGATTTTATTTCTGGGCTATGGAATTTTTCTCATACGCCAGGATTGCCTCCGTGTCGCGAAGCCATAGTCATATACAATTTTATAACTTTGTGTGAGTTCTAGCAGAACTCAACTACCGTACATTACAGGGCGGCAAATTCTTCATTTTCTCTTCCTGTGTTTCTCCCTCTGTCACTTTTTCATTGGCACTGTGTCAAAATTGTGTGTGCATGTGTTTTGTGTGTCTAATTATTTTAAGTAGTTAAGGCAGAGGGAAGTCATGACTATGGCTGGCTAGACCCACCCACTCGCCAGAAGGCAGACTTAATTAAGATATCCCAACACTAACGGCTTACGTCAACTTGCGTGCTTGTGCTTACCTCATAATCTAAATTGTTGGCATATTTGTGAAAATATTTACTCTGAGAAGGAAAAGGAGACAAATTCATCTTAATCATTACTCAAGGAAATGTCAGGTTCTTAGGGGGTACGGGTGGTTTGGCTGATTAATTAGTGGGCCAGGCCAAGTCAAATTCCAACTCATGCTAATGATCCTTCCTTCTTTGAAGAATAAGAAGGAGTTGACACTTTAGACTAAAAAGACAGCCCGCCAGCCCTCCCTCCCGTCAACCCATGTGTTCATTTCAATTCTAAAGAAGTTTATTTTTGCCATGCCACGAAATTCGGCTCGCTCTAAACTCATTCTTTCCACACCATTCGTTTTGACGAGACATGCGAATGCTCAGAGTCATTTAATTAGTGAAATAAAACTAAAATACCTAATTGCTATCAATTCCAATGCCTCGCCATTGTATTTAGGCTAAATATTTTATTACAACACAATTTTATTGTGCAGCCATTGCAATGACGTCAGTTTTGATAAGAATTGGAAGAACACATGATTAAAATTGTCTCGTTTCTTTCCTGTCTTCTATAATTTCATCCCTGATTAATGTTTCACACCTAAGTAAGAGTCAGGGGAAAACAACACCCGCGATCCAAGTACAAAAGACATTTTTTTTCTTTTTGTAGTCTAATTAAGAGGAAGGATGGAGGTTCTGAGTCCCTTAATTGATAGAAGAGATATAAGGGAAGAAAAAAAAACGAATTAGTTTGGCTCACCTTAGCTGGAGCTGGAGGAAGTACACACGAGTGGAGGGAAAGCTAGCTGGTGACTGGAGCAAATTAATAAAAGGGAAAGTGGGGAAACTAGAGAAAGTCGCCGGGGCCGGGGAAAAATATATATGTCGGGATAGTTTTCCGCCGGCACAATAAAAAAAATGCCAGAAAAAGGGCAAAAGGTGGATATTGTGCTAAATAATATTTTGGATGAGTTGAAGTGTTTAGACTTGAAGTGGTCAGAAGGATAGAAGGAAGGAAGGAAGGAAAGATGTCAATGAGACGGAGAGAGTGAGAGTGAGAGAATGACACTTTTTTTTCTAGAGCACTTGGTTGGCTTTTGCTGGAATGGAAGGAATTGGGAAAAACGTCCTAGTGTGCCCAAGCTACACGTTGAACTGCCACTTGAGCTCTTTTTCAAGATTTTCCTATCAAAATCCTTTCAGCCCACCCGAGCAAACCTTGTGTTCTCTGGAGCAGTAGTCCATTCAGCAAAGCTCCTGCGCTTCGCGATTCCCGTCTAGTGTCCTTCCCTCCGTGGCTCAACACATATTCGCACACATTCACAAAATATCTAAACATATTGGATCACTCCAAACTCAGAAACATCTCAAACTCAATAGTCTTAATATTCTTCGTTTTCTGTTGAATATTTTAATATAATTTACACATGTATGAACTTTAGCAGAAAGAATTACTAATATTCTTAAATTTACTCGACCAGTACATCGAATTAAATTTGCAAATACACCAGAACAGAAGTTTTGTAAATAATTGATTAACTATTTCATTTGTTTGTTGTTCCTTTGATCAATTTTCAAAATAAATGGAAGAAACCCTATTAAGTATCCTACTATTGCTTTAGTATTTCATAATCTTACTGACGCAATGTGAAAATTAAACTTTGCTGATTTGAATCATGCTTGGGTGGAAATTTTTGGATTGAGATTGAAACGCATGAAGAACGCCGTGATTTGAGTCAAACTAATTAATTTATGACGTCCCAATCATACGGATCAATTAGAAAATCACTTTTCATTTGACTGAGAGCACACCCTGTTATTATTTATGCTAATTTGTGTTAGGATGAGACTAACAATTCATAGGGTTTATATTTGTAGCGTAGCATAGTAATAGCAATGGGAATTATGGATGATTCGAGGGTGCAGAGGTTGAATTGCATCATAAGAGCCCAACTCTGCCTGCCGCCCACCTTCAACTTCAAAGTGAAAGTCGGATTAATCCAGCTCTCTCTGGCTAAATTCTAGTTTTTGTGCCCCGAGATCAAATTAAAAGGTTGCTCTGTCATTTCCCTGCCTGTTCAAAGATATGGAACCCAGGGGTCCTACTAAAACTTTGGAAACAGTGGTACATAATTAGTAAGGCAAATAGGATAGTCAGTCCTACTACTAATACTCCAAGTGCTCTAATCTAGCATATGTTTGACTTGACTTGGTTAAGCAATGGAATGGAATCGCAATCGGTGCAATTCAATCCAATGCGTTGAATTCCTTGTGAAATAGTGCGTACAGCCATGAGCTTACGCATAGTCTAGCCTAAGACACATACTAGACTTAATGCCCTTCTCGTGTCAGAACCTGGCCAGGGACCACTCGTGCACAAAGTTTCCAATGAAATCGGACTTTATTAAACTCCCTGGTCCACAGTTAGTAAGACTCGTCGTCGTCGTCGGTAGTAGTAGTGGTGGAAGTGGTGCCAATAATACGCTGGACTGGGGGCCATAATTATGGGTTCAACATATTCAGAGTCATGCCAAGAGAAAACAACAACTGCCGTATCATATGTCTTGTCCAAACTGACTCAGCTTTGTGGGCATCACATCAGCTAGCTAGCTACTCATTACGATGATTCCTTCGACTTCATTAATTTCATTCTCCCTTCCATACGAAAAATGTACAACGCCAACGAACAAAGTTTATTTTCCTTCGCTTCCTCACAAATCAGCCAACTCAAATTATCTGGTCATTCGGATTAAAATTCTTGCCAAAAAGCATTTATTTCCAGTAAAAACTTGCACACTATCTTTCTTTCGCGTCATATGTTAAAATTTGCTACATCTGCATAAATTGAGCTCGTTAAAAGTTAGAATGTGAGAAATACGGATTAGCAGAGTCAAGTCAGTCACGTCCTTCATGATGCAAAACCATTGCCGGCCAGTCTTAAAGCTCTAATGCATTGTATTCCATAACAGTTGCCTAGAAATGACTTGAAGCTGTGCACTTACCTTTTGACGTATCCGGTTTAGCCGTCGTAAGTGGTTTTAACTTGACGACGATCCACCTCCGCTGCTTGCTCCTGAGTTGTATTGTGGTACAATCTTAATGTTACCACTCAAACAAACTCAAACGGATGGGAATATTCCGACAAAATTACACATAGTGGGAACAGTAATTCCGATTCCATTATATTGAATAAACTTGTGGAAATAGGGTGTTTGCATTTGCAAAAACTGTTATGGACAGAATAGATTTTGCAAAAATTTTATTAATTCACCATAACACTAGAGTACAAAACTTTTCAAGGTGAATTGAATTGAATTGAAAAGGTGTCAATATGTTTAGAGTGAATTGACTATGTTTTTTATTTATTTATTTGAAAGACAGACTTGGTGGATGTGATTGTGACGGAACGGAACGAAGGAGGTTGAAGATGTATTGCATAGAATTCAAATGGTCCATACAATAGTTTGGCATCCCATAAACCAAGCATTGCATTGGTTAGTTAGAACTGAATAATAATCGGACGGAAAAAGAGTTGAAACTAGAGCTAACAATTTTTTCATTCTTCCTTCCTTCTCCCTTTCTCAAGTGATAAGTAATTGTCCAGGGCATTCTGGAAGAATAATGGACAAATGGCAACTGCTCTCTTCTGCTACACGTACGTACTCAAGACAAATTAATCAAATAATTGAGTATGAAGCTTGTGCTTGTGCATACAAAATAATGGACAAACGAAATGGACTGTGTTGAGCTTTTAGATTAATGTATCTTGCTAACTTTATTTGCTCACTCGTGTTCCTTCCAAATTTCCAATGGACTAAACAGGCCAGGCCAACATAAATTCATCATTCAAACACAAAATTCTTCCTATTAGCGTCAATTTCCTTTCGTTAATAATCTACTCAAGAATTATTAATAGAAATAAATTCAAAACAAATAGAGAATTACATGGCGGCGACAGGTTTTGTGAGGACGAATGAATATTTTGCAAGAACGTTCGTTGTATTTACATTTACATTAACTGGTAGAGCTACTTAGAAGGTGTTTGACTCGCGTGAATGTTACGTGATATTCTCAAATCCAAAAATGATCACATTCAAGCTCACTCGTGTTCCTTCCAAATTTCCAATGGACTAAACAGGCCAGGCCAACATAAATTCATCATTCAAACACAAAATTCTTCCTATTAGCGTCAATTTCCGTTCGTTAATACTCTACTCAAGAATTATTAATAGAAATAAATTCAAAACAAATAGAGAATTACATGGCGGCGACAGGTTTTGTCAGAACGAATGAATATTTTGCAAGAACGTTGTATTTACATTTACATTAACTGGTAGAGCTACTTAGAAGGTGTTTGACTCGCGTGAATGTTACGTAATATTCTCAAATCCAAAAATGATCACATTCACATTCTATAATTTAAAACGTCTAATAATTTTCACAAACAAATGAGATAAGATCCTCTAGAGAGAATTGCTGATGCTTAAGCTCATGTTTATTGCCAACATTATTTCCGAGTTTAAGGATGGAAGGAAACGTTAGAGTGGATCATTTACTCCAAGTATATCTTTCCATTTAAACCAAACCAACGTGGAATTCCATTATGAATTCAAACAAAATACTTTGTAAATTGTAAATTGTATTCACCTTGCCTTGCCTTGGATTCCTTCCACTGTACTTTATACCTACAATAAAAGTGGGAAATGAAATAGCTTTGACTCATTAGCAATAATGTTGAACATAATATTGAATCATCAACTACTTTGGCATTACCAAGAGATTCTATACAGGAAGTGTGGACAAATGTTTCTCACGTGTGTCTTGAAATTTCTTATTCTTATTATCTAACTGACTTTGTTTAATTATTCTTTGGCAAAAATTGCATCAATGACTTTGGACTAAGATTTTTTTCCCCAACTCCCATCAAATTTTTGCGTTTAGTGTTAAACATGGTCAGTGCATTAAGAATACTGGTTTTAGCGTTTAGCTAGCCACCTAAGGGGCTGGGCTCAAGATTGTCAGAACCTTGTGTTGGTTAATGTCACCGTTATGTGGGAAAAAAGTTGGAGCTCGTCAGCTCACCTATTAAAATTTATGCACATTGCCTATGTCAACAAAGTTCACAAATGAGCCATTATGCAAAAACTTTCTTTTTGAATGAGAATTTATCAATTCAGCTGAGAAGAGGTGGAGAAGAATAGAAAGAGGAAATTGTAAATGTAGTCAACCCACTACGGTGAAGGAAATTAAGAGACAAAGGAATATTAAATAATTCTTAAAGTTTAAGCCGTTGTAGTGTCAGAGTAGATGAGACAATCCATATCTTTAGTCAAATCGAAATAGAAGAGAAGGAGACCAAAGTTGAATTCATCATTCTCTTGATGAAAATAACAAATAAGCTTTTTCATGCGGGAATAAACTTTTTCCTCAAAGTTAAACCGACACTATGGGATGTGAGGACAGGAACAGGACATGGGAAGCTCAAGAAAGTGTACAAAATTTTATCTTTTCTCTTTGGATTGGATTGAATTCCATTCCACATTACAATACGCATTTTAGGATGGATGAATTGCATGAGTTGATAGGGACAAGAAAGAAAGAAAGAAAGAAAGAAAAGAATTCATCGATTTCCTGACTGCGTTTCAATGCAATGCAATCCACGCACTCTTTCTTTTTCTTTTTTTGTCGGAAAGAAAGACAAGAAAAAAGAAATGAATTTCATAAATCAATATAAAGATGAATGGAAAAAGTTGTGTGATGGGTGTTTAAGGAAAAGAAAAATAATATTATGCATAAAGAGCTACAGTTCAGAACGCTTTGCACTTTTACCAATAGAGGTTCACCAAATAAACAGAGTTGAACCTCCAGCTGATTCTGATGAATGATTCTGGTGAGCCAAGTAAAAGTCAAGTGATGAAATACTTTGACGTGTTAAAGGGCCCATGCCGAATACATAAGGGAAAGTACAGTAGTGGAGCTCATTATAAAAACGAGAAATGAATTCTGGCGTGAAAGGATAACCCTTTTAGTCCAAGATCCTATCCTCCTCCTTTTTTTTTCTTTTACATTTTTGCAAAAGGAAGTATTTACCTTTTCTGTTCCTGGTGTGAAAGAATTGCAGCCCTATTCCCTAGTATTCCTTTTGACTTTTACTCGCGTGTGAGAAAAGAGAAAAGTTTTATAATTTCATCCACTGAAACTAACTTTTTTCCTCATCCTTGGTTTCCTTTTACCTTAACTGAGCTTTTTACCCCATGAATTTATTTATGACTCTTTAGCTCCAGCTACACCTTCTTCTTCTACTCTAGACTCTGCACACGGCTGATTCTTCAACCGATGTGGAATAAATTGCAAAGTTCACACTAACCCAACCAAACCACTTCATCCCACACACACACAACCAAAACCAAGTCCAATTCATTCACAAATCTTTTTACACGGCAGAAACATGAAGAGAAATCAACTTTATTTTACAGCTTGAAATAAAAAAAGCCAGGACAAAGGATTACATGGGAAGAATAGCCACCACCCTACAACAAAAACATGTTTGTTGAGCTGAGTAAACATTCTGAACTCTGAGCAATTAGAGAATCCTGTTTTTAGATTTTCACCAGGGAAAATACAAAACAAGTCAAATAAAGTTAACCCTGACAAACTTGACCGAATAAAAAAAGCTATTATCTATTTATCTATCTAAATCTGTATGTGAACAAAACAAGAGCCTAGAATAGCTTCTACCACATGTAGAAATTTTGTGAATTGATTTGTTTTACTTTTGCATTGAAGAGACGAAAAAGAGAATTAGAGAGGTAGGATGAAGAAAGTTTGTCAGGCAATTCTTAAATAAGGAATTGGTTGATGGGAGTGGAATATCCGGTTTGATTTCATGTCTTGCTCTGGGGTTTACGACCCAGGAAACTGCGTTCAAAATATTTACATACAAAAATATAGTAAAAGGCAAAAGAAAATTATAGCGTTTAATCTGATTTGATTCCTAGCAGGAACTTTTTACACGATAACTATGAGAGAGTTAGTTTGTCTGGCCATGAAACCTTGGATTTGGCATGGAATAAAATACGAACAATGTTTGTGCATGGTGGGTGGTGAAAAAGGTTCGTTTGAATTTAGTGCTCGGTTGGAATTAATTAAGTTTTTTTATAGAGTTGAGTTTAACGAGCTTACGTACTACGTAATGCAATGACTGTCTCGCCGGCGGGTAGTGTGGGATATCCAAGGACAAAGGACACGTTATTGCTCCATCCTCAACTTTTAATTACGAGCTAAAGGATTAGCCTTAATTTTACTGAACCAGAGTAAAATATTTAAACTCTTTTGAGAATAGAGTCATCCTCGTAATTGTTTACAATCCCTCCAGCTGCAAAGCAAGTATCATCCTTATGGGAAAGTTGGGAGAAGTTTGACTACTCATTGCTTGCCTGCCATTCCCTATTATTGTCGCCGCCGGTGAAAACATTACTTACTTACTTTTACCTACTTTCTCCTCATTCCAAACTTGCTTTATCTTGAGCACGTAAACAAAAGTCCTTGGTAATAATTTAGAATGAAAACAAAACCCATTACTAACTTTAGTCTGTCGGACAGATTCAGGGCAAAAGTTATTTTATGTCACTCCCCTACTTTGTACCTTCCAACATCATAAAACATTCAATAAATAAAACAATTCTTGATCATAGTAAGATTTTATGTTTGAAATCCACCATTGTCCACTTTTCGAGTTCTAATCTTAGCTCGTGTAGTTCCAATGGCCTTACGATTAAATAGTTTTAACATTCGTTGGCTTTGATTTATGTAGTGTGGGCAGATTTTCATGACACCAAAGCAAAGTCTCCTTTATTTTCATATTCTTCTCACATTTCTCGCACTCTGGTAAAAAGTGAAGGAAGCAAGTAACTAGTGAACGTAAGTAAGTTAATTTAATTCATCACAACTGCCAAAGGGAAATTTTGTATAGTCCTTTGCTATACAAATTAAAATGATTGCATTAAAATCCTCCTTAGTTAATTAGTGTCTCAGACTTTATCTCTTTTCTCTTGTGAATTTTATTAGAGCCAACTGATCAAATTAGCCAACACTAGGTTAATGTTGTAATCAAGAAATCCTCTTGGTCTTATTTTACACTGAAGGACGATGAAGAGACTTTTCGTTATTTTATTTTCTACTGTACTGATGTGCAATGCAATGGTCAGC
The DNA here is from genome assembly GCA_009869925.1 of Thalassaphorura encarpata. Taxonomy (NCBI): domain Eukaryota; kingdom Metazoa; phylum Arthropoda; class Collembola; order Poduromorpha; family Onychiuridae; genus Thalassaphorura; species Thalassaphorura encarpata. The sequence goes on from WJEZ01000112.1 coordinate 43,958, forward strand.
CTCATTTCGTCCTCGTTTTTCTTCCCTTTGGCAACTTCCTCAACTCAATTTCCTATATTGTGTGTTCACCGGAAAATCATTAAGTTGAAGTGAGTGAAATGACACTTTAATAAAAAGCTGAGCCGTGTCACCGAATTTGATACAAATAGTAGGGTTGAGGTGAGTCCGTGTTATTTTCTCGTGGGCAAACGCTTCATAAATCAAAATCAATTCAACACATCGTTCAAGTTGACCGTCTTAAAATGAATGACCAGACAGACTACGTCTGTGTCTAGACCGAAATTATATTTTTATTTTTCAACATGAACCTCTCGACATTTTCTCAGTTTTATGACTCTATCCCTATTCTTATCACCAAATCATTGTTGGGGTTGTTTGTGTCACAAAGGCTTTTATTTATGAGTTTTATGGGTTAATCATTTTCGAGTCACTCATATATTGGCATGTATAGCAATTATAAAAGTGGAAATAATGAACGCATGCAATTTCAGTCGAGACCCTGCAATTTTAATATTAGAGCTTTATTAGGAACTAAAAGTCTTCCTACTGTGAACTATTTCTGAATAGATTTCTTTACATTTCCCCATGGATGTTAGACAGTAAAGGAATTTTCTATATAATGCAAAATTAAATTTTTACTTCAAAAAATTTGCAAAAACAGGAAGACAAAACCATACACTCAGCTGTTCACATAAGTGTTAAGGTAGTCAAAACAAGTAAGAAAGTACTAGTATGGTTTCCTCCCACTTACTAGGTGTGGTTTGGGGTATTAAAAGATGAAGAAGACCTCTGCGTGCTTAGGTTCTCATCAATGAGTTTGCCTTGCGGACTCCTTCCCCATTCACAAAAATCCTTAACAATTGGGTGAGGAATAAGATAAGGAAGGATGAAATGTGTGGTGAAAGTTGTGGTAGAAAAGACGTTTCCCTTTTTAAGAATGAAATTGAGAGAGGAATGTTGGATCCATGGTCCAAGGACAGAGAGCCCAGTGGAGCTCAAATAATGAAATCAAAGTTCCTAGCACGTGTCTCTTTGCTAGCTCTCACAGATCAGACAATTTGGAGATTTGAGCTAAAGGTAGTTGATATTTGTTAGAGTTTCCAACTTGACTTGAGTGCTTTTCTACAATTCTCTTTTTCCTCTTCAGGACTGGGCTTCTAAAACAAGGAGACTCAACGCACCGTGAAGACGCTCCCTACTCTATACAATAAAGGACACAATTAATGTCTTTGTGTCTCTTTGGTTCCAATGAGGGAAGAGACCACACACCATCATCAACCAACTCAATCCATTCCTCTCCACGAGGGCAACGGAGGTCACTCAGCCAAATCCAGGAGGGTTAACTCAACCCTGAATTGAATTGACTTAGGCAAAGTATCCTCATCTATTTCCACACCGCACTACTACATTGATTAATCGTACGACATTTCCATTTACAAGGAAATCTTTACTCTGCATTTCGAAACTAATATTTTATAAATTACCAACTTGATCAATTGCTTAATATATACAAATATTTTCAAGATAAATTTAAAAATGCAACGCACGACTTCCTTGAATTTTTTTAGATAATTTTTATATTTTAGAAAATTATCTATGAGACGAACATTTCTTACCAACTCAAAACTCTCCCTTGCTTTTGTTTAGATTCTGAGAGTGAAGAATGTTGATTTGGAATTCCATGGAAGGTAAACTTTGAAATTCACTTTCCAGTGAAGCGGGACAAGGATGGAGTTGAAAGTATTGGCAGAAGGACTATTAAAGCAAAAACGATTTCGCTTCACCGAATTATACAATCAATTAATTCTTGAAGCATTAAACCAAATTACTAACAAATGTCTATTAGTGTTAATTGTGTTTCGATTACAAATTTGTTCAGGTCAGATAAGTTTTAATACAACTTAACATTTGGAACATTTGAGAAATAAAAAACAACAATGTGTATGTGTCAGTTTTATTTCACCATTTAGATTTTATTAGCGATTTGGGTCCACAGTTAACGTTGAAGTGGACATTAAAGAAGTAAGAGTGGTCCAGATTTGATGGGTGATCATTGACATTGCCAAGCTTGACTAAACTCCTGAAATGTCTCTGAGAAAAATGCCTTGGCGAAGTTGAGAAATCAGATGAAGGTTGAGTTGGATTAGAAATCCATGAAATGAACGGGTCGGAATGAACAGAGGGCATTTTTACGACATCCCGACAAGAGATAATGAGTTTGAGAGTGATGAGATGAGTTGTTTGTGGTGGTTGCAGTTGCAGCAGTGAGAAAAAAAGTAAGAAGAAGGGTCCGTAGCTCAGGGAATAAAATAATAATATGAGAAAAGCCCCCCGTTGACTCTTCTCAGAGAATTAAGATCCCTCTCGTCATGGCAATGAAG
>WJEZ01000113.1:0-46038 GCA_009869925.1 Thalassaphorura encarpata
TACAACCCATGAGGTATTGTACTGTACTGGCACTGGCACGAGGTTCACCCGACCACCCAACAGACTCAACTTGCACTTGACGACTAACCCCTGAGGTCAGTGCAATGCAATGCATTGCAACCGCTATGCCTTTGCCTTTGCCATCCCTCAACCATTTATAAAGTGCATTGCCAGGACACACATTTGGTTAGGTAGGTTCAATGACCTGCACGAGTCACATGACAAGCTGGCAATCAGTGGTTGTGGGAGCGGGTAGTACCAAATGCTAATGCCAGTACAGTACTATACCTCATGGGTTATAGAACTTGAAAAAATTTCGTTTTGGTTTTTAGGTCCAGTCGCTACACCGTGACCATATAGTTTTAATAATAATAAATAATTTATACGGATAAATTTTTTACCTCATACAATGCTCCCAGGGGCATCACCAAACAAGCCACCATCAAATCAGCCACTGCCAATGATACAATCAAGTAATTGGCAACATTTTGCAAATTCTTCTCATACATGACGGCAGCAATGACAAAAATATTTCCTGAAAGTTGAAAAAAGCAAAAATTAGGCAAATAGATTTCATTTTCAGGTATGAAGTCGGCAGATTTTACTTTTGTTTGGAATAAGTAATGCAACTACGTTTGAAGACTGGATTAAATAATTATATCTTTTAAAAGTAATCGGCGTCACGTTCTGTCACGTAATTTAAGAAGAATTTCTACTTTTTCGATACTATTTTACCAAAATGAGCATCAACCAGTTTACCCAAAGTAATATTAACTCAAAATATTAACATAGCAGCGTTGCAGCATATTTAGCTGAATGTACTGCACTGCACTGCAGTCCAAAGAAGCGAAGTTGAAGCTAAGCTAATTTCCATAATAAGAGAGCAGCTCATGAATGAGTAGAACGTAAACCTTCGCCTCAACTAAAGCATTGAGTGAAAGTCAGGTTAAGTTATGCTATCGGAGTGGATGCTGGGGTCTGCATGCTTGTCTGCCTTGGCTTTTCCTTATGCATATGGAAATCCACTTTTGACTTTCTCCCGTCCTAACTTTCTTCCCGTACGTACGGCACTTGGCTTGGCGTTTCCTTGAAATAAACACTCAATCCATATGCTGGCTCCAGCTGAAGCTACAACCTTCACAAGATAACTCTTAAGTCTAAAAAGTAATCCGCTTTCCAAACGATATCAAAAAGATATAAAAAATTGCAATTTTCGTTTTTCCACCCAAGAGGAGTGTCAATAACAATGGTAGAGACTAAAGGACGTGCAGTACACATGAACGCCCCACTTGAGTCTCCTGTCTCTTTCCCATTTTTGTCAAGTAACATATTTTTTGGGTGGGCCGATTGCCGATTGCCGCTGCGGCTATGGCTATGGCGGCTACTTTTTTCTTTCACTCACTTTCAGAGAAAAGTCAAGAGGAAAAAAACTACGGGAGCGATGGGGCCTGGCCTGAATGAATTCTTTTCGTCACCGATTCTTGGATGAGCTGGGCTAAGCTGAGCCGGACAAGAGAGAAACACAAAAAAAGGAAATCGAACTCCAAATGCAATGACCATCCATAACTCATCCTCGAATCCTCACCCGAGTCCAAGGGAAGATGACAACTACATTATCCTCAATCTTTTTTGTGCACAAGGAAATCCATAAAAGGAACATTCAATAAGAAATTCCAACTCAAAAAGTATATAACTTCCTCACTCCCACTTCCAAAGTTTTAGTCGTCTCGTGTTCGAATTCATGTGCTGATGGTCCTGGATCACAGACAGATGAACGAAAGATGTTTGTCCGACTTGACTCTGGGTTATTGTCTTCCAGAGCAGAGGCAGACAGAAGTGGAAATCTTCTCTATTTAGTCTGTCTGTTGCGGCGTGCTTCTAACGTGATATGATATGACATTATAGTCATGTCATCATATGGTTTCTTCTCTAACTCTATTTGAACCATTCGGCATCACATGTACAACCCAACCCACATGAACCGTCACAACATAATTAACTCAGAATTTCCCAGTAGAGTTGGCATTTGCCATTCGGTTTCTGCATTTTAATGAACGTAACGGACCGTGACGTAAGGATCGGTGCTAGCATAAAAATAGTCGATGGAATCTTTCAACACGCAATTGAAATCTGATCTTCAACTGATAACGATACTGAAGTCCGAGAAAATAAAAATACTCAAGCTAACAGTACAAGAATTTGGATTGATGAAGCATACGACGTTAATGAACAAGGTCTGTCTGAGGGTATATTATTAAAAGTCCAATTTATCAATGCTAAATTGATTCGGTCCAATGCATTGAGCAGAATCCTTTTCTAGTCTTGTCTGAAAAACAATGTCCTCATTCGGTTTTTAATTAACGAACAACCCCATGTAAATAATAGATGCTTGTCCGGTCTACCAACCCGTTTCATTTCACGCAAAACTTGAGCTGAATAGATTTGTATGCAGATTCGTGTGAATTTTGAAACACAAGAGAAAACTTCAAAGGTACAATGGTCATGCATTTGCATTGCGTGCATGGTTGTTGCATTCGCCATAGTTTAATTAACTATGCGATGGCTCTGGTTTGCTATTGCTACGTATTTCCTTTGTCCAATACGATTCACATTCTCCCAATCGTGGGAGATAAATTAACTGCCAAACTATGCAACGCAATGTAATAATGTCCAGTTCTACTCAATGGAAATGTAAATGTAAATGCCCCTTGCATGAATTTGTTCAAAAGTGCAAGTTATGAGGGCTGCTGCTGCTACATACGTCAATGGGTGTTTGATAAAAGCTTAGCTTCAGATATGCTCAAGAGTTTGTCGTATTTGCTAGTCTATTTTTGCCTTGCCTTGCTCCTGCACTTGAAGAAAGAAGAGGGAAAGGAAGATTTGCAACAATTTATGTTGACATTCAGAATTTAGATTTATGACTCTGTAGTAGTTTTCGAGAGGGAAATGCAAACGTAATGAAATGTTGAGTTCCTTTGAACTATGTAGCTACCCGTGCTAGCGTGTGGATGAGGAAAAAGGTTATGAAAATGAAATACCCGGGTTTTCTGTCTGCCTGCTTTTCCCTTAAACTTGTTACTCAGCCTGAGTACATATGTAAGTAGACAGTCCTGCTTACTCTTGGCTTCAGAGAACTTGAGTGCGAATTTTGCAATAATACAAGCAAATATTCATATTTGTTTTCAAATCGTAATCGTAAATTTTATTTTAAGACCAGACTACACTATTCCCTCCCACGTACACGTACTGCCTGTACGTGGCTGATTCACATCTTCTTGTTTGTGTGACATTTGACATTTGATCTGAAGGAAATATGAAAGGATGTGTCTTCTGCTTTCCCTGTGTGGCCGTGTTAAAAGAAACAGAAGAGGAAATCACATAAAAAACACTTCCGTTTTGATCTGAAGAACAAGATGAAGAGCTTTTCACTGTTTTGCTCTCTCAAGTTCAAAAGAGGAACTTGACTTTTTCCAAACAAATAAAAATCTATGCTAGTGTAGGTGGTAAAAGTAAGAGCAAGAAGGTGTCTAATCCTGTTCTCGTTTTAGTTAAATAAAACCACATGTTAATTGGTTTCATCTGGCATTCAGGTTGAATTGAATGCATTTCAAAAGTTCCGTATATTTACAAGTTTTTCTTAAATAGATCAGATTTTTTGAAAGGCTTGTGCTTTTCTTGGCTGATCTAAAAATCTCTGGTGAAACTACATGTCTCATGTGCTCAGCTAGGCTAGGCTAGGCGTACAAGAAAATTGATTAAACTGTTGTGACCGAACTTGAACTCATTCATGTGACACCACGTGCCCCGAACCGGAGACCGGGTGTTGTAAAAGGCAGGCACTTGATTATTATTACTCACGATGAAGAAGAGAATGAAAGTTAAGTGAGGTAATATCAAATGGCAGGCCAGCAAGCAAGGCCAGAGACATATGAAAAGAGTGAAGGAAGAAAGGAGGACGACATGATCGACGAAGGTGGAAATTTGACGGGTAGAAAGATAAACAGGCGTGTCGGGCACTTTTAGCCCTTTGTTGAGTTAGGATCAAAAGAGTTAGGAAGTAGGAGGGGTTGGTGGATGGTTCATTCTCCAAACTTTTGTTTTGTCTCCTTTTGATCTTTTCCTCAACTATTTCATTTGAATTCTAACCATGTATGATCCTAAATAGATCTTTCGACTTCTTAAAACGTAGACCCTAGCAGTCACGGGTTCAAACTTCCGCTCATCCTTTTTGGAAAAAGTCAAAGGAGACAAGTTTGAAAGTTAATTCTCCACTCATTTCCCACATAGAGCAAGCTTAGGGAAAAACACTAGCTCTGAGATTTACGGAAGGAACGAGAAGGAAGTTGAACTAATTCTACTTTAGTATGCAATGTGCGTCTTGGAATCCCGTGAGTTATGCTCTCCCATTATTACCCTGATTTGGTTCCCTGAGTTTAGTAGGGTTGAGGCTTCCATGCGGGAGAAATTAACACATTTTGAAAAAAACACTTTCACCTTCGCCAAAGTCATTGTGGTTGTGGATGCTACTATGACCAAGGTGAAGTTGGGAGATTATAGAAATAAATGATCCATTTTATGCATGCGTTCGATACGACTAGTAAGTAGGCTTGGAATTTGAATAAAATTTTAGAAACTAAAACTGCTCAAGCCTTACTGGTTTCCAGAATATTCTTAACTTCAAAACCCTCAAAACTTACAAGTGTAGAGACGATTTTATATACAAAAGTATAAATTTTCAAGGGGTACAAGGCTGGATGGTTAAAAACGTAACTATTTATTTTTTTACTACTTTGCACCATTAAATTAAGCCCACTAAAGTATCTGACAATTAAATACATGGAAGAATTAGCTTTTTTAGGATTGATACCATATTTCTTCCCGATTTCCGCAACCTTTATTATGCCTAAAGCAGAATTAATCAGAATTCAGTAGAAGATTAGTTTCCATCGAGCTTGGAAATTTGGAAAATCACGCATATGGTGATATTATACGTGATTATACATGGTGGGCCAAAAGTAACCGTATATTCCAAATAACTTTTGTTTGGATCAGAATTTTACAAATCCGAGATAGCCATTCGAATCAGCGTGCGATTTAGAGTTTTTATGATGACTTCTGAACTATGGGTGGTGCGCGGTAGGAAAAGTAATGTCGGAAAAAAGCAACTTTTCAAAAACATGTTTCGTCATATTTTAGTATCACAAAAGGAGGGAGTCTTGGGAAATTAAAAATTTCTACAATTTTTATCTGCACAAATAGTACATCAAAATTTGCCGAAAAATCATGCAAAGAAGATGGCAATCTCAGTTTTTTTAAATTCTGGTCCAAACAAAAGTTATTTCGAATAGACGGTTACTTTTGGCCCACCCTGTATAATCACGTATAGTATCACCATATGCGTGATTTTCCAAGCTCGATGTTAGTTCCATATCTATTACCATTATTCGACAATCCTAAAATCTATTTATTTGTTATTGCTTTGCAATTCGATAAAGCGATGCAAACAATTTAGTAGTAGTTTTTGCTACTATTTATGTCGAAAGTTTTGGTGCACAAGGTAGACAGCTATTGTTTTTTATCACATTCCTATCGTCCCATCACTTCATTGGAAATCATGAAAAATACTGAAGAATTTTCTAGGATTATGAGAATCAACGATGTACAAGTCGTTTGGAGTATATTGTTCTCTGTCAAATATAACAATAAGATTCAAAGATGAAGGCATAGGTTTTCATGCTACGAATTACGAGAAATTGTTCAACGACCTGTTCCGTGGGTTTGTATCTCAATTTTTGAGTGTTATTTTTCATAAAATTGATTGAAATCGGCAATTTCTGCAATTCAAGTGCAATTTTTCTAAAATGTCAATGCAGTTTAGAGAATGTTATACCAAAGCCTTTCGTACAATATTGTGTTTTTGTTATGAATCATTGAATTGAGAAGAGTCATCTCATAGTAAAAGTACCAAAGGAGCCTGTGAGACACTAGAGAAAATCTTGTGACGTGTGTTTCCCATTCCCCCGTCTTTCTTTCTGCCTAGGAAAAATAACTTTCTCAAGACATCCTTCCCATTCTCTCCTCAATCGGATGGAATAATGATAGAAAGTGAGAGATAACATTCTGACTCTGGTTCTGGCCCTTTTTAGACTGACTGGGGCAAAGTCAAGCATGCTAAACTTGAATGTGTCCTTTTATTCACTTTATCCTTCCCATTCTCTCCTCAATCGGATGGAATGATGATAGAAAGTGAGAGATAACATTCTGACTCTGGTTCTGGCCCTTTTTAGACTGACTGGGGCAAAGTCAAGCATGCTAAACTTGAATGTGTCCTTTTATTCACTTTATAGCAAAACTCAAGTGTCTCCTAACATTTGACAGACATCGTCCTTACAAAAACTTTGTTCCAGTCCAGACTGACTCCAGACTAGATGGAAAAAGATGAAAATCACTTCTGACTCATAAATGTGAAGTTTTTCTAAAAACATTCAGTGAAGCCAGACAGATAGATTTGAGGGAAAACAAGAGATAATGGAGTCAAAGCTGAGGTAAGCTCTGAAGCTGGCTATTGGGCTATATGGAATTTCACAGTGCTTTTTATATTTACACTTCTGCCGGCGCTCTTCTACTTTTACTTTTAAATTCGTCTCCTTTTATGACTTTATTTTATGACTTATGAGAAATTGCGCTGTAGTGAATTCCTAGAATTTTGACTGTCCGAAACGGTAAAAATCATAATCCAAAGTTTATTTTTATATTGAAACTAGAAACTCCGACACAATCTGCCGCTATCATTAGGCAACGCAATGAGATTCTGTCAAAATTTGTCAGATCATTACTACTGTAAAATTCCACGGTTTACCTGATCGCACCTAAGTATAAGGAACTTATGAATATGCGACAAAAGCGTAGGCAGTCAGACAGACAGAGTCAGGCTAGGCACGGACGGGAAATCCGACTCCGGAAATTGAGCTTGTAAAATTTTACGTCATACTTGAGTTTTATGCTAACAATTCATCGCGACGACGAGCTAGGCACGTCACTCCAATTTTAGCTCGACGCAACAGCTGCCCAAGTCATCTCCGGGCACCCATAAAGCAATTAACTGCCCATTCCATCCATTCATAAAATAATAGGAGGAAATACTAAACTAAAACTATGTCTTGTATCAAATGCGTCTGTTTCAGTTTCTGCTTTTGGCAAATCTCTGTAATAACGCAGCAACACAGTCGGCCCTACCCCTATAAGTAATTTTGAATTGCATTGCATTGCATTCCTACAATTTCCTTCCTTACCAATGATTGTGGTGAGGATCATGAGTCCTAGTACAGTGGAGGTGAGGATCATAAAGAGTGGAGTTGGCCATTCCCAACTTCCCAATGGGTTCAACACGTCCGTCCCATTTCCTTCTGTGTCATTCAAACCACCAAAGCCCCATTCCGTCGTCACTTCACACTGAAAACACTCGACTGAGGCTCCTCCGTCACCAAACTCAGCAGCACTCATTTCTCTCGGATTATTTCACCAAATCTACAAATTTTGATTGTTTTCTCTCAGCCTGACAGCCTGAGGACAGCTTCTGGGGTAATTAAAGAGTCCGGAGGATTTGAAAATCAGGAAGCTGCTGCTGCAATGTCAAGTCTAGATAAATTTAGGATTAGTCCGTCTGCCTATAAATCATTTCATTCTTCATGGTTTGGTCTACGACTTGATTTCACACTATATTCTCTTGCAACCGAAGTGGCCAATGAAGTGAAGCCCTGGTTCTGTTTCCGTTGTTGTTTCTCAATTTGCATTTGCATTCATGGCAAGATCAAGGGGATGATATGAACTCACTCAGTACTAGAAATTCCAAGACCAAGACCTGACTCAGACAGTTTCATCAGTGAGGATACAAAAGGCAAGGCTTTCTCTTCTGCTTCTGTTCCTTTTCTTAAGAGAGAATTCAACTTGGCTTAACCGGTATTTCATTCCATTCTAGGATCTCTCTCTGCCTTTGCCACAACCTTTGTTTGTTTCCCGTCTGGTTCCTTGCATTGTTTTTCTCTCTAGGATTCTCGTGCACGCATATATATCACCCGAGATCTTCTAATGAGGTTCTTTCATTTAGGAAAACTCATTTACTAAGACTAGGGCTCAAGACTCTTGTATAATAATGTCGTCAGTGTACAGGGCATTAGCATAGTCACTCATTTCATCAGCTAGTCGGGGAACCTCGACGGGTATTTTCTCAAATCCCTAACTCACCGTAAACGGTGAAACTAAACCCAGAAAGCATCAGTCCTACAAAAATTTCCATACAAAGCTAAAGTCAAAGAGTCACAAATAAAGACCACCACATGAGTTTTCCTATTTGACTTGCGGCAGGCAAATATGGGTCAAATGACTAGAACGGGAAATTGCACAAAACTGTGTCTGTATCTGTGTGTAACCACCTACAAATGTAGTACTACAATGGGGAAGCAAATTTCTGATTTGATTAGGGATCGTGTGTGGAGCAAACACAACACAGCATGGAGTTGTAGTGGTAGAATTGGCGGCGGAACTTCCCCGGAGGACACACACTTCCGCTCTTATTCACTAAAAATGTTTTCTTCTCTTTTTTTTGAACCAAGCAAGCCAGAAACACTTTGGCCAAGTTGAACTTACTCCTGCTCTTTGCGTCTGCTTTTTCAAAGAATGTTTTCACCAGAAAATGAAATAAAATAAAATTTCTTGTGATGGGAAATACTCAAAACGAAGTTGAGTTGTACTACGTACGTAGTACGTAACGTGCCATGATGTTCTTTTTCTTTTATATTTACAATGTTTCTTCTTCCTTTGGTCTTTTTACCCAGGGAATAGCAAAGTCACGCTGCTGCTGCTGTTGCTACATCAAATGAACCAGTCAGTAGTCATAGCCATGGAGAAGTTAGACTAGCTCGAGCCACGCCGCAACCACGCAGAGTAAATATAAAAACTCGAGACACAAATGTTCACAACCAAAATACTTTTGTTTTTGTTGTATCTAATCGTTCAACAATTTTCTTCTATTCAAGAGGATACCCGGTGTGTTTTGCTTTTGCTTTTTCTAGACAAAGGCAAAGGAGTCTTTGGGGTAAATACGGGTAGTCTTAGCCTTAGACGTCAGTTGACTTTCTTTTGCTTTGGAGCAGCTGAGTTGACTAAAGTACTACTGCTCTGTTGTTATGGGCGTCATAAAGAGCAATAACTAGAGAGGAGGGAAAGGCAAGGCAAAACATCATATGGTTTAGATTTTTATACTGGGAAATAAATTTTGGGTAAAGAGTCAGGACCAACGAGCCCCCACAGATTTCCATATTCACTCGCAAATCACAATCTCCCCAAGAATCAAGAATTTCTCTCGCTGCTGCGGCTGCTGCTGCTGAAGAGAAAGGAACATTTTCAACCCTTTTCCAGTGGTTTTACCACGCTGGAGAGAAAGTGAAGAGAATTGAGTTGAGTTGAGCGGAAACCTTTTGTTTATTCTCCGGGAAGGAAAGAAGAATCCATGAGCTTCACTACACTTACTTACTTAAATCATTAGATTTCTCACACTTTGTATGCAGACGTTACGTACGGTCGTACGAGTAAAAGAGTCACATTCAAGGATGGAAAGGAAAGTGTGTTTTGCAATTAAATCCTCAATGCGATTCCCTCAGAATATGGTTAAGTTTCGCGGTGTGGTCTTGGGCTCTTAGGACTCTCAACTTTCCTCTTCCTGTATTTTCTCTACTCTCTCTTCAACTAATCGAATCGAATTTCACTCTTGCTCCTGTGCTGTGTTTCTTTGCTTCGAGCCGGTAGGTAGGTAAGGCTCTAAAATAATATTATGTATGTGTGTGTAGTTCCACACATATGGTCTGCCCATTAGATTTTCCTCCAGGGAGAAAGTTGTTACAATTTACTGTACATGGGCAATGTGGACGTGCCCTGTACTTGTACTGTACTACGTGTGTTTTCCACTTTTGTACGGGGGAAAAGTTCAAGACTCTTTTCGATCTTGTGTAGTAGTTTCTTTATTTGGTTTGTAAAATATATTTTTATGTACGTATGGTTCCACTTTTGGCAAAAAAGTTTTGGCGAGTAGTATCTTGCTTACTTGCAATTCAGATGCATGCATGGGTATTTTACACTTTACACGTGAACAAAGTTTCTGATTGGATCTTGTTATTTTACATAAAGTTATTTTGGCAAATGACTCAGGTAAAATTTAAGGAACTTGAGCTCTGATTTGGCGATTTGCAATTTTGCGAAAACAACTGTCCGTAAATATTTATTTCGTCGATTTGCACCAATTTTACAATATTTCTGTTTTGATTTGTCGAAATGTGTGGGATTTTGATAAACTGATTGTATGGGACATATAAATCACAATAAGTAAATTAGCACCAGTGAGTAGTAAAGGGTTTGGAGCTCAGGGTAGAAGTTGTTGCTCTTAGAGTGGCGAAGACTAACCTGGGGAAAGATAGGGAAAGCCGGAGTGTTTTAAACTTGCATCCCTCTCACACACAACCCGGAGAACTGTGAGTGAGTGAGTGCCTGACTCGACTTTCACCCAGTTAGCTCCCGCGCATGAATTTGCACTCACTTTACTTACTTAGCCCTTTTTTTCTCCCTCGGTCGGATCTCTTGTAATACTTTCCTTTGACGTCCCGTCCCATCGTCTTGTTTGTATGAATTGCCAATTGGACTGACTACGACTACGAGTGAGTGAGTGACTGAGACGTTTCACCCATGGATTGCGTCAGTCCCTGCCAAAATAAAAAGAATGTGTGTCTGATTTTCTCGCGTCCGTCCCGTTGCTAAACATCAGACCACGTTTCTCATTTTCATTTGCCCTTGCATTTATTATCGGATTTATTCCTAAATCCCTCCAAATTCTCTTCCCTTTGCATGCACAGCCTTACTGCATCATCCTATTTCGAATTTCTCAATCAAATCAACGTAAAGGGATGATGGGTCTCCGCAGCATAGCACTGTGGTTCGGCTCAGTCAACTCAGCTTTTTTTCAAAGTGAACAAGTCTGAGACTTTCACCGAATTTCATGGTTCCATGTCCATATATATAAGGGACCTACTTCGTCTTCTTCAACTTCATCTTCTTCCTGCCTCCTTCTTTTACAAACCATGCCATGCCATGCTATTGCATTGCATTAGATTAGGAATAGGAATAGCAATGCGTGCAATGCATTGCAGACTTGAGCTCACCCATGAAACTCAGTCAAGAATGAAGCTCAAGAACAGCGGATACAGATGTGAAGTAATGTAAATGCAATGCATCTTCGGTGTGGGAAAGGGAAATGAGTTTTTGTAAAATCTCCTTGGGTTTTCAAAAAGAAAATCCGTTCTAAGTTTCGATTCAATCCGATAGTTCAAGGGCAGCAGCTACGGTGGATTTTCGAATGCAGCAAAACTTCAGTCTTACCTTATTCTTTAGCTCACTTTTGGGTTAAAGTTAGAAGAAAGGATCATGGCATGGATTTGCTTACAAAAAAGACTTTCCGTGATAATAGGTAATTTGTGATGGATCAAAAATAGAATTTGACAAACATGTTGTAGGGCAAACAAGTTTATAAACTATTTATTTTGAATTTTATAACTTTTTCCTTTGAGTTCTTAAGAAAAAAATATTTTCTTTTTCAAGACAATCATGAAACCTATCACTTTCCACGAGATTTTTATCAAATTATAAAAAGCCAGTTAACTATTAAGCTACTTTGTCACAGTTTGTGGCGTTTATAACAGTTATCAACATATGAGCCAAACTAATGAAGACTTTTTTAATAAATTCAAATTTCCACTACTTCTTCATTTTCACGTAGTAATTTCTAGCCATACGGACTTAACTCATAACCTTGTCAAATGCATCAATTCACTTCAGTTGAAATTTTTAAGGATTTGAATAAAATCCTTTGATCTTTCGTGTTATCGAGGTGGTAAATGCTGAAAAGACGTATAAATGCATGGCCAATTGCATTTAAAAAAGCTTAGCGGAAACTAAAGTGCTTGAAGGGTGAAAAAGGAAGGAAATTACCTTTCTTTTCTTTCGCTCTTTCTTCTGTCACCCGTTTGCTCACTCGTCTTTGTGTAATTCAATCCTCTACTACCTACAACGCGAATACTAGCTTAACTTAGCCAGGGATCAGAGAAAGTGGAAAAAGAAGGACTCTAATCGAATCTACCAAAACATTCATGCTCTCACTTTACGTGACATTATCCAAACTTGGTCTCCTTACGCACACTATCACTGGGAGATTATCGAAAATGTAGAGAGGAATTGTATAGAAGAAAATGGAAGGAAAGCAGGATAAAGTCAAGAGGACGAGGTAGATAGGCCATAGGTTAACACTAAGGAGTCCAAAATCATTCACAGGGAAACATTTCTGGTGTAGAAAGCAAAGTTATCAATAACACCCGACATTATGGCAAAAAATCTGAATTTTTTTGGCATTTGAATATAAGCTCTGTAATATACCAATATTAGACATAACCCAATTAAGATTAAAATGTGCTCATAACAATGTGAATTAAAATGTATACATCCTGAGGATTTTCCTTGTGAAAGAGAAAAAGAAAGTTGAAGTGAAATGCTAGGAGCACCAGGAGTTCCATTCCCATTCCTGTCAGTTTGGTTAGACGCCTTGACTGGACAGTGGGCAATGGTCCAATCCCATTGTATTGTTAGTAAATGAATGATGAGAGTCCAGCAAAATAGATTTTTCACCTGTGACAGGCTGCCAACACTTTCTTCCGGAAAATAAATGCTCATAGCTTAAAAGAGTCCTCCTCCTCAATTGTGTGCTTATGGGCTTCTCCAAAAAATAATTAACGTCTCCTTAGGCCCAACTATTTTTCACTCTTGCTCGGAAGGATAAAATTCTGTGAGGGGAAGTTGTCATCATTACAGTCATTCCATTCTTTCTAGAGCTTTAGTAAGTATAGGGTGCATGGCGGTCGTGATGATAATTACATTTCGCGACTCAACTTGGGCTTTTATTAAGTGTACCTTTTTCGTTAATTACATTAATCTTGTCAGGAGGAATTATGATGAGAAATTATGGTTTAGGAACAAGGAGCAGCTGGCTGAACTGAACTCCTATATTAATTACTATCATTTGGTTCAACTGCTCAGCTCAAGCCACATAAACATGCATTTGGTCTGGCCTGGCCAAGGCTTTAGATTCTAGCTTCTAGAATCCTAACATTTAAATTTCTATTTTAGAGTGATGAGTGTTTGTGGGACTTTCCCACGCCCATTCCTTTCCTTATCTTGACCTTAGGGACGGAGTGAATAATCACACTTTGGCAATCGCCAGAAAGCCCGTGACGTCCCACGTAAGCAAACAAGCCAAGCCAAACCATCATCTGTCACTCACACACAATCGGATCTGTCCAAAGTGAATTGAAAAGCGGGTAGCCCTAGGTTTAATGTATTTGTGCAGTGGGTTCCAAGAATGCCCGGGCAAGGGTTGAGCTGAGTTGGAGAAAGTCGATGAGTTCTTGAGAAAACTCATCATTCATTAAATGCTTCTTGACTTGAGAACTGAGTGACTGACTGAATNCAAGCCAAACCATCATCTGTCACTCACACACAATCGGATCTGTCCAAAGTGAATTGAAAAGCGGGTAGCCCTAGGTTTAATGTATTTGTGCAGTGGGTCCCAAGAATGCCCGGGCAAGGGTTGAGCTGAGTTGGAGAAAGTCGATGAGTTCTTGAGAAAACTCATCATTCATTAAATGCTTCTTGACTTGAGAACTGAGTGACTGACTGAATTGGGTTGCGTAAACGTACATTATTTCAAAATAATATAGTCAAGCCAGGGGCAAATCCACTCACAATAGCTCATGATACTTTCCTTGTTTAAAACGGGGAAGGAAAATGAAAGTTTAAAACCCAAGGGAATATGGGCATGGTTGGTTTATTTGAAAAGATTAAAGAGTGGAAAAAGGGACTTTAGATTTCTGAAATTAATTTCTTTCCCCTCATTACTTATTAGGGGAAAAGTCAGTTGGGTCGTAAGCTTCATCAACTCATCCCAATTTAAAGAAGAGATGGGGAAAAAGTGGAAAGAATCTAAAAGAGAAAGTAAGTAAGTGAATGAGCCGAAGAGGATGATGACGATGAAGATGATAATGGAAAGAGGCTTGAATAATAAATTATGTCGGCTATTAGCTTCAGCTTTATACTCCCTCGGTTTAAAGAAAGAAAGTCAAGAGTCCTATTTCTCACGTTAAAGAATTTTTGTGCAAAATGTTTTGATAGCGATTGAAAAAATGTTAAATTTTAAATCAATATTTTAAGATTGAAAAGGTGAGTGTGCCTGACAAAATTCAGCATGATATTTAACGAAGCACAGATACAGTCCATTGCCCTTGACTTGGAACCTCATAACACTGGACCGCACTGTATGTACCATATCGGTTGATATATTTGAGTGTACTTAGTTTGTCCATCACTTTAGAAGTGCTCTCGTATGATTTTATAGTTCGGGTGGACTATTATGTCAAGAATAGAATGGGGAAAGTGGGAAATCATTCATGATTGCATAAGCCTTTAAGAGGATTAAATTTCTAGTAGTACATATACTGCCCATCGGGCATTGGGCATACAAGTCGTCCATGCAATGTTATGCTAAAAGCTACGCACGCTAGGGGAATTCTCTATTAAAACAACTGAACTGAATTTGTTGAAATAAGGCAAGAGAAATTGTTGACTGAACATTTGCATTTATCCCAGAGGTACAGAAATAGTCACCAATTGGACAAGGTGCAGTTGTTCACTTTACTTAAAATTGATGAAAATTAGCACTTATTTGGTCGATACGATTGACGCGTTGTCACAAGTGTGTCAAGCATGAAACGACAACGTTTTTGTGGCCAATCTGTCATTTTCCAAAATTTTTCTAGGAATTTTTAATTCAAGGATTTGCATTATTACAAAGGTGTTCTCGTTAGTTTAAATAACAACTACCCAGAAGGGTGCTTGACGTTTGAACTTTCTTCAGAATCGTTTCCACGTGGCTATATACGTAACACAAAAGAATAACTGGAAGCGTCCACACCCATTGCAAAGGTCTACAAACATGAGGAAAGTTCCTATTATTTGTTAACTATTCCTCCCAACAAAAGCAAGTAGAGAAAAATGGGGGTTTGACTAGGGTAGCAAAGTAGCAGAGGAGAAAACACCAGCTTTCTCTTGTTTGCCTGTTTTGGGTCTGCCATTGCCATTTACACACAATATGCACATTTCAGTCGTCAAGTAAAATATAAGCTCGAACTCGGATCAGGGTCCATTCAAATTGCATTTATTACGACATAATCAATAGTTTGTGATACTTTGTTCTGTTTATGTTGAACAACGAGCTGGCAATAGTAATTTCTGAGACAGGTAGAAATTTTGGATCATGAAAATCACAGATCAGGACAGGTCAAGGTAGTTTGTATGGAGTTGACCAGTCCATCACGTCCGAAACTTTCATTAAGCTTAAATATAACAAAATTATTTATTTTACTCAAATGGCGTACAACTTGATATTTGATCTCCACTTTCAAAACAAAAGTTTTTTTTTGTGAGTTTTGCCGAATGTCCTAAAATTGTTACGTAAATCAAAAATCCTCTGCCATAAGTCGACTTGAAGTTGCAGTAGGAAAAATTAGTTTTCCCAGCAAAGTAAAAGTAAACCAATTTGATCACTAGAGAAGGATTGGAGGAACAGTGAAAATATAATAAATGGTGAATCTTTTATTATTGGAAAGTTTCTAGAAGAACACTTTCAAAGCAAAAGTTTTTTTTGTGAGTTTTGCCGAATGTCCTAAAATTTTTACGTAAATCAAAAATCCTCTGCCATAAGTCGACATGAAGTTGCAGTAGTAGGAAAAATTAGTTTTCCTAGCAAAGTAAAAGTAAACCAATTTAATCACGAGAGAAGGATTGGAGGAACAGTGAAAATATAATAAATGGTGAATCTTTTATTATTGGAAAGTTTCTAGAAGAAGGAAAAGTTGACTAATAGTGTGGCAAAGCAATGCAATGGCTGCTACTCCCACACAACTTTTGCACAAGCTTTTGTGATTGTCCTTTTAATTTAGTAACTTTTAATCCATAAAATTGAATGCATGAGTGGGATTGAATGCACATATTGGAGACATGTGTTTCCGTCCTTTCCTTCCCTATTCCAATTCCAATCCGCCGTCGTATTTAATACACTTTTGCATTTGACTTGGGCTTGGGCTTCGGATATTAATTTGTTCGATTGAATGGAGCTTCAGAATCAGAACATAACAGCAGCTAGGAGCTAAAACCCATAAAATGTTGTAATTATGGATTCTGAATTCACACACTTGCTGGATACAAACAATAAACCGTCTCTTCCAAGCAACTTTATGCATACGCAAGAATTCACTTTGAAATATCTTATTGGCAATTAAATTTCAAAAGCAAAAAGTTTTGAATTGAAAATTGAATTGGAAGAATAAAGTGAATTTTAAGCGTCTAGTCTTTGAGATTTCTCATGGCTGAATTCTGTAGAAATTCACAAATGAATGTAGAATTTCAAAAGAAGTCTTTCCGTCAGTAGTCAATCAGTGGGTGGAATATCATTGTGTGTAGAATCTCAGGATTTGGCGACGTAGTCAGTCACTCTCCACTGCTCAATTAAGCAAAAAGTAAAAAGAAAGTTGTATTGTTTTGGAAGATTCTAAAGTTTAATCTACGACGAAATTATTTTTCCGAGAATGACAGAACTCACTTGCTTCCTCCAAGCTTGTTGAAATATTCCAGACTAGTAAATGGATGTGATTAGAAAACATGGAAAAAGGATTCGACTAAACAACAATTTTAAACGTAACAACAACTCATAAGACCACAACGAGCACAAAAACTTTTCAAATTCAATAGTTTTTCATAAATTCGTAAATTACTATTGGCTGTCAATCATGCTCGATAACAAATAATATAATAAAATCACAAACGAATAATGTCACCAGCACTGCAAAATATCTGAAGACAGGCCAAATGACCAGTACTTTATAATTTTCCACTTGCTCACCTGAAATCCGACTCAGCAGACCTTATTTTCATATCTACTACCCCACGTAGAAAAATTTAATTGATTATTGCACATTAACAATTAAGATCTGAGAATGAAATTGGGATAAATTGCGGAAATCGTTTAGCGTAATGAACTAAATAATCAATTTGAATAGTCAGCCAGAAAAGTCCAACTATCCCTACCTTGGGGAGATAGACCTGATTACTAATAACAATTCCACCTACAAACATCATTTCACCACCCAGAAAGCATATCACCTAATCAGCAAGAGTAAGCAAAAATAAGAAACCATTAAATGCAATGGGTAAAAGATGTGTATCAATGTATCTCATTTCCTGCACTAGTCTTCATTGCAACTCTAATCATACTTATTATTCCGACCGATATCATTACCAGTACTAGTCTAGTACATGGTATTATTGATTAATCGATAAAAAAGGATCGTTGGACTACAGTCACAGTCACAATGACAGATAACAGATAAGGAAGACACGGCGTAGGTAGGGGTAGTAGTTCCAATATTAGCAATACGTACTATTGCACTGAAGGAATAACCTTTCGTCACGGGCACAATTTTCTAACCTGTCCTCGTCGACTTTCCTGCAAAATATAGAAAGGTCAAAGTTCTGTTCTACCTTAAATTTAGGAAGATTCATTTAATTATGCACAAAATAAGTTAGTCAATTCCGTTAGTGAGCTAAAAATCCTGTTGGTTTTGGGTTGTATTTGTTGAGTTCGAAGTAGCAAATACAAAATCTGTCAGAAAATTAAAGTATTGTAGTAAAATAGGAGAATCCTTCCAGTTCAAATTTTTTGGTGAGTGTTGGTTAGTAACTCGGACAAAAGGAGACAAAGGAAAATTGGAAAAAGCCAAAAAGTCAGAATTAGGGTTAAAGAAGTGGATAAAATAAAAGGCAAGCGCAACCTGGCGTGAGATTGAGTTGCTTTTGCCTATGTTTTGAATGGGGTTTTTGGGAGCGGCTTTTCATTACATTCCAAACTTACGTTACATAAGGCTGGGGGTTTGAGTGGATTTCCTTTTACGATTCTGATCCAAACAATGCATGTGTTTTTCACTTTACATTGCTGCACTTGGTCTAGTGCATGACTCAATTTTGATTACTTTACTTACATTGTATATTGTATTTTTTTGTGTCCTTCGTGTGTATTCGTAACATAAAGCAGTATTCGTCCCATTTATCCTTCGTTCAGTTCAATTCTTCAAAGTCCAATTTGTTATGTAGTGGGCAAAAATTTAAGTCAAGCGTAATTTGCATGTGTTTGTCCATGTGCATGTGAAAAGGGTGACAAATCTTCCAGTATCCAGTTTTAGGTTCAAGTCTATGGAGAAGAACAGAGATTATTTTTTCTAATAATAAGTATTCTTCATTTCCGTCCGTCCACTCTTTATCTTTCTGCTTGTTTTGTCCAGTTACCAAGAAATTATTTCCAGTGCCAGTGCTGCTAAATCAGAAAAATTCGGTCCTATTTGCAATGTACCGTCAATTGTTATTCCACACCTGAGTTTTGATTGTGAACCTCTGGACAATTACATTGTTTCTTCTGGAGTACTCAATTAATTCTAAATTTGTGCTAATTTGGTGACCCTTTGGGCCAAGACTGTTGACAATCATCTGAGTTATACGCTATAGTAAGAAGTATATTTCAATATCTATTGAATGACAAGATATCAGTGCCTGCCCTGCACCTGGTACCAGCCCATTTGCAAAATTCAACTGTTGTCATTTGCCAATTCACGTAACCTGTACGTATTGATTGTCGATTGATTTAATCAATCACGAAATGAGCATGCCAATTTGGGATTTTCTAAAATCACAAAGTATGCAACGATGAGAGGAATACCGCGGGACCAATTAACGATTCCTGCTATATAATTATTAGGTAAGTTTATTGAAAATTATTTATTAACAATGCTGGATTAAATCCGCATTTGCATGTATGTGTTAATTTTGCTAATTTGTCTCTGTCATTAGATTTTTATAAAAATTGCATGCTTGGTCACTGGTTGGTACAGTTGAAGGCTTGTTTCTAAGTTGATACGAAGGTAGCCCAAGGACGTATACTTTACTTTTAATACCGCGGGACCAATTAACGATTCCTGCTATTAATTATTAGGTAAGTTTATTGAAAATTATTTATTAACAATGCTGGATTAAATCCGCATTTGCATGCATGTGTTAATTTTGCTAATTTGTCTTTGTCATTAGATTTTTATAAAAATTGCATGCCTGGTCACTGGTTGGTACAGTTGAAGGCTTGTTTCTAAGTTGATACGAAGGTAGCCCAAGGACGTATACTTTACTTTTAACCAAAGTTGTCAAACTATAATTAACAGAAATACCTTCAAAAATTGGAATTGTTGTGTAGGCTAGGCTAAAGACTGCAATTAAATTTTGGACGTAATTGTAATTAACATTTTGCCTTAGTCGTTTCTACGCTACACTCCCAAGACTTGTGTTCGAACTCAAGCATTTTAATTCAATTTAGCCGAAGGAAATTAAAAAAAAGTAGTTTACTCGCTCAGCAATTAATTAAAGCAGATCCCACAATCTCCAGAAGAGACAACGCAACCACGTGAATTAAATGGGTTTCGCAAAAAGATTTTAACTGGAAAACTTTGTTAATTTCAATTTCAATTTGAATTCCCTATTTAATTTAAACATCACTGTCGCCCCCATTCCTATTCCCATGATCTGTCATGTCACATTAAAATAAAAGTCCCTACTTTCTACCCTAGTCTCGTTCATTCTGCCCGGCCCTGTCCGTGACAGAAGCACCAGACTGGAATTCAAAATACCACACTGACAGTTGAAGCTTTAGTTAGTATGGAGAAAAGTAATTTATTTTATTTTTATTTTGGATAACTAGACTAGACTATCAGAATCCGACCGAAAGAGTAGAGCAGAGCATTTATTTTTGGGTCTTCATGTTCAACATTCGACGTTACGTTACCTTAGACAGTCACATTAAAATAAAAGTCCCTACTTTCTTCCTTGTCTCGTTCATTCTGCCCGGCCCTGTTCGTAACAGAAGCACCAGACTGGAATTCAAAATACCACACTGACAGTTGAAGCTTTAGCTGGTATGGAGAAAAGTAATTTATTTTTTTTATTTTGGATAACTAGACTAGACTATCAGAATCCGACCGAAAGAGTAGAGCAGAGCATTTATTTTTGGGTCTTCATGTTCAACATTCGACGTTACGTTACCTTAGACCTTAACCCGACCAGACTAGACCAGAGATGAATTTACCGGATAACTGGTCTGTCCATGTTTTCCTTTAGTAGATTCGCGTTCAAGCAGGCAGAGCAAATAGGTTCAAATATAATCTTCTCAAATAAATCTAAAATGTATCTTCGAGCAATAAAGCTTGATTCAGTTTATTTTGAGCAGTTTCAAATTGCGTTGGATTCCAGGAGCAAAAGGCTTTAAGAGGAAAAACCACTCATGGGGTTCTTGTCTTATTTATTTGTAGTGCTTTTCACTCGACCATCTCGTGCCCTTGCAAGTAATGTCAATATTTTTGACGTGCATTACGCCCTTAGTATCCAGGATGATCTATAGGTAGACGAAACAGTTTATATTATCCTGGACATTATATGGTATAACTAGGACCGGGCATTTTCGGTTACCTTGCGGCTTTTTGAAATCACCCAACTATGCAAAAATGACCACAGCATGGCATGGGATAAATCCTTCTTCCGGGGAAGTGGAAGCTGATCTCGTTTTAAATACACTCCAGCTCACTTGCTCTTCATTAATCTTTTCGGCTATCTCTGGCAGGGTGTCAAGTTTTTTTAACCTGCCTTGAGCCTTTTTGCTCTCATCATGTTGCATAAATCATAGCAGCATATTTTCCCTTGCAAAAACCAAAGATTTCCTAGGGCAAGGCAAATCCTTCTAAAGGTTAGGCTGCTAGCTTTGGAATAGAATCTTTAACAATTTTGCTAGTTCCCTTATTGTGTGGGAAGTTTTTTCAATATTTATTGCGACGTGCAGTGCGGTGGTGAGAAATGATGAGAATTGTAGCATTTTCTCCATTTGATATGATGAATGCTCCTTAAAATGGAAAAATCGATGATTGTGTTGTGCAGCTGTATCTCTGGGTATTGTAGTTTTAAGAATTCGGTGGTGGGGTTTGCCATTCCATTCCATTCTTAGCAGGGATAGTAGTCGTTTTTGAGTCCTCAAGAGTTGTTGGTGGAAAAGTGATATTGCTTTTTACGATGATTTGATGGCAGAAGTTTTTCTATATTGTGATGGTTTTGGAGCCCTGGGACGCTTGTTTTCCCATTTTACTCTCTCTTTCTTATTCTCCCAAAACTTTGACTTACATTTCTCTTCCCTTACTTTAATTTGAGTCCCATTATCTGGCCGGCCTTGCCATAAGTTTCCTACTGGGGTAGGGGAGGAATAAATGGAATGAATTTAAAATTAAAACAGATGATAAAATGTGGCGGTCAGGCCAGGCCGCCCATCTCAAGGCAAAACAATTATTCGTTGAATGTGACACATTTAACGAGTTTGAAGATTA
The DNA here is from genome assembly GCA_009869925.1 of Thalassaphorura encarpata. Classification (NCBI taxonomy): domain Eukaryota; kingdom Metazoa; phylum Arthropoda; class Collembola; order Poduromorpha; family Onychiuridae; genus Thalassaphorura; species Thalassaphorura encarpata. The sequence continues at coordinate 21,606 of WJEZ01000113.1, forward strand.
AGGTGAATTTTAATCACTTAATCACCGCATATTCCTTAACGAGCTACAACTTATGAATTTTGATTCTCCTAGTACCTAACGATACTGTAATTAGTCCTTGTGTTGAAACTTCAACGAGTGTGGGTTGACCTGTATCATGAGTGACGACGCTTTGATGAAAAACACTTTAGAACAGATTTTAATTTACGTTCTCCTTTGGTCTTTGACAGAATGTGATTGCAATTTGAAGCGGGTGAGAAGGACTCTAGGATCTATTTACTGGGGAGTAAAATTCCTTTGAAATGGATACTGAACTTCTCCAAGTTCTTTACGATTATGAGTACGACTACAAAGAAAAGAAGATCTCAATCGTTTGTAACGAGAAACTAAAACTTTTGCAGCGAACTAATCAACACTGGTAAGGGAAAAGTTCTAAAGAAATTTTAAGCCCATGCTGTGCTGTGCTGTACTGAAACAGAGCGAAATCGTCATTAACCTCTCACTGGAACTTATTTACAGGTGGAAAGTGGTCCGTCCCGGTGTAAACAAAGCTTTCTTCGTCCCAGCTCAATATGTTCAAACTATTTCGACATCCTCATCTCCTGTGTCAAAGGTTCCTTCTTCCCAACTACAAAATGATTCCACAGGGTCTGAAATTACTTCTGATGCTGGACAAGAAAGTGTTCAAAAGTCCGATTCCACAACTAATGAACCAACAAGTCCAGAAATTCCTTCCCAGAACAATAATCATGAGGGTGGGACGACTACGACGAAGGATCATATGAGTAATAATGGGGTCAAAATGAAAAGGACTGATTCAAGTCGAGCGAGTAAACGAGCCATGAAAGTTAAAAATTGGTCAGCCAGTCTAGAAGAATTATCGAAGCAAATAGTATTCCCTGGTCTTGCTGCTGAGTCTGTAATGAATTTGAGTACGACGGGTGTATGTCATAGAAATCAGCCTTCAAAAAATACTTCGTCCAGCTCATCAAAACCTGTTCCTCTCCCGAGAAAAAGTTCCAGTGATGCAGTCACGGTCCCAGCCTCAGTGACTGGAATGAATGATGGAGGTGATGTCTACGCTACACCGAAACCGATTCCAAAGGCTAGAAGTAAAACTGTGATTTGTGATAGCAGCAATAGTAACAAGTCGAGTGGAGGGTCGAGTGAAATCTTAACTTCAAGTGAGGATCTCCTGGCGACCGGAAGGAATAGACCTTCTTCAATGAGGAAACATAATTACAAGGTTAGTTTGCTGGAGCCAAGTTTTTATTTTTCATATTACTTCTTCCTTAGCTTTCTTTCCTCATGGGAATAAATAGAGTAATCTCAGCATTCTTCTTCATTCGAAATCATTGGCATGGAGAAAAGCCTTGCGAGTTCTGCTTTCTTACTCTGGTTCCCGAAAGTTGGAAACTTCCAGCTCAATTTAGTAAGAGTCTTGAGTCAGTCGAAGTAGAAAAGGGAAATAGAGTGAGGTGTTCATAGTCTGTAGCGAATTCCCCAACTGCCTGGAATTTTGTTCCTAAGTTGTTCATCGTTCATCAGCTCGTTAAGCCTTCGGGTGGAACAGAAGGATTCTGATTACTGATTTGTTGTGTGTATGATGAGTTAGTGAAGATGTTCGATTCTTTTGTGGCGACACACAGAGCAAAGACTCCAGATTATTTTTAGTTCATTAACTACGTGATGCTTTTAAATGCATTGTTTTTCAGTTTCATGCACATGATTTATCCAATTTTATCATTGTGTCATTCCAATTCTATTAAACTTCCTATGAATTCTATTAAATATAATTGTTATGGAATGATGGGCATGAGAGCTCTCAGTTTAACAGGAATTGCACATTGCTATGCTATTGCGTTTAACTGATTTCCAAAGTTTATGCATCAATATCCGTATTTGTAATTTGGCAGTGCTGCTGCTGCTTTGGGTTAAATTTTGTGGCAGGATGTGTACGACAGATATTTTAATAACCTTATCTTTACGGTCAGAGCTTTTTTGCATAGGGAAGGATTGGATTGCATTGCTATTGGATTCAACCTTGCGTTCCTCGTAGGCCACAGGCCATAGGCCAAAGTTTTTATTAGGAGTAGAATGCATTGCTAATGTTAACTCCACAAGGAAACTTGATTTGCATTGTTGTGATTGTGGGCGTTGGAGAGGTTAATATAGTTCACTATCACAAACATTGTTTTTACTATTATTGTTGGACTGGTGCTGCTGCAAGAAGGAGTCAACAGTGCAGTTGCTCTACTTACTCCTTCCTTGTCAAATTAGACACAAAACAACGGCACGCCACCTCGGCACTAGATTTAATGCCTTGAGTGGTGCTAGGCTAGATTGCAATTTTGCTAAAGGCATTGTTTGATCCTCATTACCCATTAGCATTGCTTTGGATTTACAACCGGTTTTTAAAAAAACCTGTGCACTTTTCCATTGGGTTCCTTTTAAGAACAAAAGAGGAAAATTTTCGCAGTGAAGTGCAGTGGAGTGTCGTGAATGCAGTTAATTTGCATTTGTATTTAGTTTTCAATCAATTGTCAAGAAAAGGAGCCGACTGTGTGGTGTGGCGTACTGTGCTGTGAAAGAAAAAATAACCATGTGAAAATTGCATTTTTGTGTCTCTCACTTTTCCTTCTTCCACGGATCCTTTTCAATTGATTGTTGTTGACTGACGTGCACTGCACAGTTGTTGAATGGCTCTAGAATCAGGTCGTGGAAGTTCTTCTGTTCTGTCAAAGGCGAACCAATTCCAATTGAGATTCCCTTCTTTGTTTCCTGCGGCGGCTTCGACATGCCGTTTCCTCAACCACAACAGAAGGGTAGGGTGTAAGGAATTCTAATATTACAAACATCAACTCAGATTAATTCTTGTCAAAAGCTTTATTCTTCCAAATTTATTGAGATGAGAATGTGGATGTGCTAAAAAGTGAAATCTCGTCAATACATGTGAGAATTCAAGCTGGGACTGCTAAATGAGCTTTATTAGACCCGAAATTTAGTTTTTATATATTAATTTAAACGTGTTATCCTTTCGCACGTGCATGGTGTGGAATAATTTTAATCCTAAATCGCAAATCGCGACCGTCATGCTCTTTGGCCACCCTCTCTACCCAATTCTAACCACAATGTAATCCTTCGTTAACTTTTTGAACACGGGAAACGACAATCTAACAATAATGTATTGAGTTGAGCTACACGTATTATTACATTTTATTAAATCCTACGTCCTTCCTCCCTTGCTCATTCCAAATGCTTCAGGCTGGTCTAAATAAAGTGGTTATTCATTACCCGTCCTCCGCCTGCACTTTTAGCTGAGCTGATGGGAATGAATTTCAATTTGAATTTGAATTCGGAGTCATGCAAGGGATTTGAAATGAATCGCGTCCAATTCGCATTCAATTACATTGCATCAAATTCAGATCCTTCTTAGCCAAGCCCTATGGTTTGGTTGGGTTAGTTTATTTTGCTTTGCACGATTCACAAGCTGACTGCACGGCACGGCACGGTTAGGAAGGGGTTGGACATTTAGATCGATGTATGAAACCTCCAATACTTTTATACGTACTTGCTACACTCATCCTTATTTATTGCGGATGTTACAATGGAATCGCAATGTAAAAAAAACTAAATCTGTGATTCGCATTTCATTTGAGTTTCTATTTGTGGGTGGAAATTGTAATTCTATCCTTTCCTTGACTTGATAGTGCACTCTGTTGTAATCTAAACTAGGGCTAGGTCGGTCTTCTTTTTGGCCAGCACAACACAAGCTGCAATTACATTACAGCCCTACGTGTCAGTCTTAAGGGAATCTTTGCTTTGTGCCGTGTTTCACACAGGGGAGATTCAAGATTAAATTTTTAATGGTATTTTCTGTAAGTGTGAGTACAAATTTAGGGCTGAGTATTAGGTCGGGCATCAAAGGCTAACTTTTTTGATTTACTTTAATTTGGAATTATTTTTATATTTTGCAGGAGTCGTCACAGACCCCATCCCCACAAGACATGAAGACGACGACGGCCGCAACAATGACAGCAGCTACGACTTCCCCAATGTCAAACTCAGCGTCGACCTCTCTTACTGAATTAGGAAAACCACTCCCACCCTCCAAAGAAGATAAACCGATCCGTCTCCTTTTGGACAATTGGGCAGAATTCCTAACGAGTGAAAAGCGACTCTTTTACTATAATGATCTAACCGGAGCAACGAGTTGGAAACCTCCTAGAGTAAATTCAATTCGACATGACAGCTCCTTTGAAGATACGACGACTGCGAATAGCCCAAACAGTACTGGAAGCTCCAGTTTCCTTGGGCTAAGAAGTGCGGGTGGTTCTTGTGAAGGAGAGAATAATAATGTTTCACAGACGAGGTCGAGTCCAATGCCCAGCTTATCACTCACAGAAGATGCTCAACTTCCGGTTCCGGAAGGGTGGTCTTGCAGCTTGGATGAGGCATCTGGGCAATTTTGCTATGTGAATCAAGTTAGTGGAGTGAGGGTAAGTTAAGAAAACGTTTGCTTTGCCACTTTCTCTTCTTCGTAGTTCAATTATAACCTTGTAGTTACGATTAAGAAAATATTATAAAGTAAGGGCTATGGCTGGCTGGAGAATGCGTTTGCCATACTAAGGAGTAATTAATCACGTTTCTGTCTGTCCGTCTGTCTGCCTTGTCGCCCTTCCTGAATTTCTGATTGTGATTTGCGAGCAAGGGCTAAGATAAATCATGTCCGTCCAGAATTGGAAACGATTTGGGAGGAATATAACTGAGCGAAATGAAACTTGGAATGGAAGGAATAGAGTCAAACTAGTCCAAGCCCAAGCCCAAGGTTTCTTTATTGCTCCCGGCCGCTTTGCTCCTCTTCTCTGCCTTGTAATTTTCAGCTAGGATTCTAAGATTCCATCCCAGGAAGTGGAAATCCTTCTTCTGGCTGGTCGGATTCAATTCGAAAGTCTCAGTCAGTCAGTTACATTACATTAGTGCAATATACGTACTTGAGCTCACTCCACGAGTTTAGATTCGGCAGGAAGGATATGGAGTTCTAAGGAAAAGGGAAAGCAGAAAAACTAGAATTCATAATTAGGATACGAGTACTACGAATCTCCTATGCTAAAGGAATAAAAAAATAGTGGGGACGAACGAGCGAATCGAATCTTCTACTTAAGAGCTGCTGCTGTAGCGAACAAACTCTAGGAACGAAGTTTGGAAAAATGAAATCTGTATTTCTGCAGTTTTCACTGTCGTGAGCTAATTCGATTCTGGCATTGCTCATTTCTTTCCTTTCTTTCGTGTACATTTTTTGAGGTATGGATATTTATGAAGTTGGCAAAATCAGAGATTACGATTTTCGAAAGACCTGAAGTTTCCGGTTCATTGACTCGCAGAACTGAATTTTAGTAGAATCGATATTGTGGGAAATCGGATAATCGCTAGACAGAAATTTTTGCTTATCTATGAAATTATCAAAATCCGTCATTCTAAGGTCGATTTTAAAATATTTTATTTGTCGAGTTATGAAAGTTAAAGTATAACAGGTTGCCTGGGTTCATCCTTGAAGACGTGTTGAAGTGGGTATTAAAATTTATTTACGATAAAACCCGAAAAAATTCAAGATTTCTGTGAACCGTCAGTTTTCTAGAAAACTGTTTGAAATTGTGCGTACGTCCGATGATTTTTGGCCTTTAGGCAGTCGGAAAATGAAAGCTGAGTTGACACTTGACAGTGGAAAGTCGAGAGTTGTTTTGAGTGTTGTACTCTTGTACTGAAGGAGTTGAGTTGAGGGTTGCCCGACGGTGAAGGGTAAAACTCGGAAAAAGAAATAAAAGGGGGAATTCCTCGGAATTAATGTAATAAAAGGAATGAAATCATGAGAATTACTCGGTTTTATTGCATTGCACTTCCCCTCTTAGCTCAAGCCACGGCACTACTCCTCTTGCCCCTGTTGACCAATTTACCACATGATGACGGTAATTTATATCGAATTCACGCCCATTCCCATTATGTCTTGTACTTTTTTTTACCGAGCACTGAGCGTTAAACCAACATTATTACCCTTCACGCAACACGATGCGTACTTACAAAGGGTAACAAGAAAAGAGACTCTTTCTTTCTTAAATAAATGTTCTCGGCTCTTTTATCCTAAAATCCTACTTTCACCAAGATCAAGAGCAGATCGATCTTTGGGTTTGGGTTTTTTTTTGTTGTGGAATTTTTAATGCAGCGAAAATACATGTCTGGTCTAGTTTTTACTTGTCGGTCTCTCAGATCTTATTCCTAATCAGAATTGACATGTCATACCATCCAGTCATTTGATACAATTTGTCGTCGTTATAAATTCGTCAACTCTGAGGAAACCCCTTTGACCTGTTCATAGGAAACTTGATCCGTCCTCAAGTGTTTTTTGTTTGTGAATGAATAAATTATCAGGAAAATTCAACTCAAGCATGTGTTTCATTCTAAGTGAAACCTGAGCTGGAATCATATGGGAGCAAAAGGCAAAGTTTGGGAATTTTTATAGGAAGAATTGTCACTGTGGGAAATGGAATGAGGAAAAACTATGAGGTTTTAATTCGGATGTATTTGTATTTGATGTAATGAACTCTTGTCTTTGTGGTTTGCTGTTCCTCTACTCTACTTAGTTATGCAATACACTTTCCACTCGTCATCAAAAATAAATTTCGATAAGGAAGTTTTTTACATGTATGGTAATGGATATCGTATTACATTAAGGATGGTATGAAAACCGACACTCTACTCCGGATACAGGGCAAGAGAAGAGAGAAGACTGGAGTGTGTGTGTGTAGAGTAGAGTTTATTATTATTTTTTATTAATTGAGTTTATCTACGGTTTGGGGTTGGGTTGGAATTAGTAGTAGTAGAAGAATGGCAAGTGGCAGTAGCGGTGGTCACCGTGCAACGATAGCAGTAATTCCATCAGTCCGTCGCTCCATGTCCGAGTCTGATCTTCACGGAGTTGCAGACTTGATCAAGTCCGTCGTGGACACAAGTACAAATGTAAGTCTACTAAGGCCCCCTCGTCGTTGTTTGGTAGATACTAAAAGTAGGGACTACTACTACTGGGTGTGGAAGGAGGAAATCAGTCATTATATTCAATTGAGCTCAATCAGTTGTCATCTCCGGCGGTGGAGACCTAAAATGGGAACGGTCATTCGCCAATCAGCCCTTAGTTATTGGCTATCTGCGATCAGGTATTCCGTGGAGGAAGAAGAAGAATGGGACGACCTGGACGGTGACCACCGGAAAATGAGGAGAACGACGACGACTCCGACTTGCCCTGGGCGATGCCCCACGTCAGAAGAATTACTCAGCTCTATTTCACCCGAGGCAGCCAAATTACTTCGTGAAATATTGAGTGGGAGTTGTTTTAGTTTTGATGAAGAGTCAATTCGGAGAAGGAAAAAGAAAGAATCCATTTGTTCCTGTCAGCTTGAGTTGTCGGATTTGGAGGGAGGGAATGCGATTGGGAACATGAATAGGAAAAAAAGTGTATCAAGTGGTGTTCTCGCATGGCAAAATATTTTGCATTGGGCAGAGTGTGAGTTTGCGGATGCAGAGGATCAGGATGGAGAGGAACTAAGAGAGTCTACTGGGTCACCTTCATCTCGTATTGAGCGTGGGGAGGTTAGGGAACCAAAGAGAATAGTTAAGACAATTATTTATCGATTCACGACTTAAATGGATTGTAATAGTTTGATTATTGCATCCAGATAAGGGCGTTATCTCAAGTTTTTGAAAAAATAAGGTCATACTCGTGTGTTTTGAGGCAAAGTGGGACAATTTATTCATTTGAGGGTATTGCAGATTGCATTTTTATCTGTATCAGTGTGTAATTTTTTTCTACTCTTGTTGACAACAGCACACAATACGGAAATTGTAACTTTTTGATATGCAGGATTTCTGAATGTCGTTCCGAGTTCTTAAAACATATCAAAATAATGGATTTTCAATACGTACAGTTTTCTCTGTAATCGGATGTTATGGGTGTTCCTCATTATCAGGTTTTGGTTCTAATCGTAGTAGAATAATTTCTTCTTTATAATTTTTGAAGTTCGTAAACTAGCTTTTGTAGCTCGTTCATTACCGTAGAGGTCGTCTTTACAGTTGGGGACGAAGATTGGCAAAAGAATTAGAAGAGAGATGAGATGATGATGACTTTAGATAAATATGCTAAAACCATATTTGATCGAATAAAAATTCCATATAGGAAGGAAGGAATCTGAAATGGAGAGTGGAAAAGTGATATCGTTGGGTGTTTGTGTTTTTTAGCTTTAGTTATGATGGAGTAAAATGAGCTGCGTACCTCATGTTAATATGCAGGGCGTGTGATAGAATATTCATGATTGTAAATCTCATCAGAGCAGCCAAGTCATAATTCCTGAATATTAAGAGTTCATCCGACTTTTTTTTGCTTTCACTTCCAGTGGTTCTCATCTCAAGATCCTCAAGGGAAAATTTATTACTATGAAGAAAATAGTAACAAATCATCTTGGTTCCTTCCCGTCCCTGGAATAACTGTCAATGAGGAACATAATGTAAGTCAACTTTCTCTTCTGCCTTATTAGGGCAAGTGAATATTTTATGAGGGGAACCATAAGCGTTGTGACATTATTTTAATTTGTTTCATGATTTTCATATCCGTACAGTCTTCCTCTCCGTTGTCAAAATCCACGACGTCGGATTCTTTAGAGACGAGAGAACTCACACCGCCCAAGGTCACTCCGGATGTAGTGAATCTAGTCAAGAAAAGACATTCAACTGGAGATGTTGCAGATCGTTTTCTCAAAGCTCGCTCCCTAGTCATCCTTGACCCAAAGATACAAATAATTAACAGTTTTCACATGATGTATGCTGTGGATGACATTTTAATTAATTTTGTTAATTGTTTTTCCTACAGTCGAAAATCAAGTGAGCTTGTGAGTGTAAAAAATGCAAGTTTACCCAGATCCCCGAATTCTAGATCGATTTGGAACCCATCGGCTGGGCTTCAGTACGGGAATGATTTTGAGTTATTCATTGTCAAAGAAGATGTGCTCTCAAGGACAAAAATCACAGAAAACGGGAAAAAAGTTCGAAAGAATTGGGCCACTGTCTACGTCGTCCTAACGGAAGAGCACCTGAGTCTCTTCAAGGATCAAAAGACTTTTACCAATGCTGTAAGCTTAAGGAAACTTTTTGTCTTTTAGTTTTTTTGGTTTCCGAAAACCAATCTTTTCTTGATTGCTCATGTAAACTTAGACATTTCCTTTTCTTCCATTCGGATATTACATATCCAATTTATTGTTCATTTTAATGAGAATCCGTCATCGGATTTGGTATGTTTTAGAATTGTGGAAATTGCATTTTATATGGAATCTGTATTTGTTTTCAATCGTTATCTATTTGTAGATTTTAATGAGATATTTTGTGTCATTCTTTTTACGTCAAAGATTGGAAAGATGATCCAAGAGTTGCCTCCTCATGTTTTCAATTTTTTGATTGTGTAGGCGAGTCGGAAGGCGGAAATTGAGATTGAGTTGGTTGGATCCTCAGTAGAATGGACTGCGGACAAGTCAAGCCGTAAAAATGTGTTTCAGCTCAATACTTGCCAAGGTCTTCAAATTCTGTTTCAGGCGGATGAGCGGAAATTGGCTGCGGAATGGGTTGCAGCTCTTGAGGAAGTAATTGGAGCTCAAACGAAGGTACAATATTTGGTTTTGGGAAGCTCAAACCCAAATGAAGAGTTTCAAGTGTTGATTAAGACGTGTAGCTAATTAAATTGACTTTTTATTTATTTTCCAACAGCCCGATTTCTCCTTGAGACTCTGTAGCACGAGCCCTGATACATTTTTGGACAATCCAATTGGAGAGAAAAAAGGTGGAAGGATTGGTAGGGCTAAATCAACCAAAGGTGAAACATTGGTGGGTTTAATTAAAATTTATAATTAATGAATTTTAAATTATAATTGTAGTCAAAATCACTGGGAGCGTTGAGAATCTGTCCATGGAAGAAAAAAATAAAATAAAAGCTCAACTAAAGAAATTCTTTCATCGTCGACCACCCAGGGAATCTCTTGTCAAGAAAGGCATTTACAAAGGTAAGAAAAATTACAATAAAGCATTTTTAATCCTGGATTCTTTAATATTTTCTGAATTTTTTCATATAAAGATGAGTCAGTATTCGGATGTCATTTGGAAAAGTTATGTGCGAGAGAGGATACACTCGTTCCTCGTTTTGTTCAAGAATGCATAGCTGCGATAGAGAGCAAACAAGAGAATTTGAAGACAGATGGGATTTATAGGGCATCAGGGAATTTGAGTCAAGTTCAAAAGATTCGTCTTCAAGTGGATCAGAATAACTTGGCGTGTCTATATCAGGAAGAAGTGAGTGAAAGAGCCCTAAACCTAAACGATATTTGAACGCCTGGTTATTTACTCATTTTTTACACGTGTCTTATTTTTTTTCTCCCTAGGATGTTCACGTCTTGGCTGGATCACTGAAACTTTTCTTCCGGGAAATGAAAGAACCTTTGATTCCCTGCAATCTTTTTCAAAAAGCTTTGGAAGCTAGTAGTGAGTTTTTATGTTTTGTTTGTGTGGGCACGGCACGCTAGTATTTTTATTGTAGGGGAATTCCAATAGGCTAAGCGAGACGGGATTTTTGCTCATAAAAATCCCTAATTATGTGCTAATTTGTTGAGAACTTAACAAGCAACTGTTTATTTTCATTGTTTCGAACACGGGAGAATAGGGCTAAGTCAATTCTAGACTCAGTTCTAAACATGTTGAGACAAAAGGTCATTTTTTACTGTTGACGACTTTTCATTCTCCTCCGTCATGTTTACGTTAATTAATTCTGGATGTGTTTGGAATTTATTTTCTCATTTCTGTTTTGGCCAAGAGACCAACAGTAGAGCGTGAATGATTTATTTATCACTTTTAGTTTAAACAGGGCCAATTAGTTGGTGTCGCTCCGTTGGAGCTAAAGTGCTGACGTGCATGTTAATTAAGGAAAGATAGTTTCATGAAGGAATCATTAATTTCAAAGTTAGACGTTCAATTTGACGCACGGCTAAGCAAGGCAAGGAAAGGGGCAGTCCCCGGTCGTTATCTAATTGAACTATGTCATTTGAGCAGTACAGATTAATTAATTAGCTTGGTGATAATGAAAGGTTGAGTTTAACTTTAATATTTTGATTAATTTTGACAGATTTGCATAGCAAGAAGGACAAATTGGCTTGTTTCAACGATATTGTGTCACGGCTAGAAAAACCAAACAAAGCCACGCTTCACGTCCTTCTCAAACATTTGCTGAAAGTGTCAGAATTTGCTGATTTTAATCGGATGTTGATCCCAAACCTTGCGATTGTTTTTGGGCCCACACTCATGTGGCCAGCTCAAGAGTCAACCAACATGGCGCTCGACTTGATGCAGCAAAATTTGGTCATTGAGGCTCTTCTTCTAGACTTTAATTCCATTTTTGAGCGGTAGTTTTTTTGTTTCGTCAGTATCAATAATCCTTGTGCCAATCAAAAATGCCTGTGCTGCAGGTACATTGCGTTGCCTTTTTAGCCTCAAGCATAAAACTCTCTATATACGAAACTAACTAAACTAAAGTGAAAAACTTTATAAAGATAGTAAATTTAGAGTGCCTTTCTATTTCAAAGAGAACATGAGTCTTGTGATAGTTGACGTCGCCAGAAAAACCAAAAGTGAAACATTACCTATTATACAAAATGGATGTGCTACTACTGATCGTGCATATTATTATTGTGTAGTAAGATTAAGAAGAAAAATACAAATGAAAAATATTACATAAAAATATTACCGTACGCTATTACTATTATTATGCAAATGTGCGAAAGCAAAGCATCAAAACTTGAAATTAAAGTTTTATTCCTTTGATACGCATACGTAAATCATTGTTTGGTTTTTATACGGCTAATTCATTCATTGATATGATTTTTGATGATTGTAAATTGTAGCCCCGTAAGGTTCTTTGGTTTTGGTTAATGTTGCGGGTGTTTAATTAGGCAGTGGCTTTGGCAGCCGCTTTCTCCTTCTTAGTTTTCTTGGATTTTTTCTCACTGTCCGAGCCATCAGCAGTTTTCTTCTTAGACTTGCTTGATTTTTTCTCCCCGTCTGAACCTTCAGAAGCAGTTTTCTTAGTCTTGCTGGGCTTTTTCTCTACGTCGGATTCTTCACCTTTTTCTTTCTTGGATTTTTTAGGTTCCTCACCATCAGCAGCGGCGGTGCCTTTCTTTACCTTTGTTTTGCTTTTCTTCTTCTCTGGTTTCTCCGTCTCACTCTTAATAATTTTGCTGGGTGCTTTCTCTGCTAAACCAGCTTTGCTGGGTTCCTTCTCGATCGTACTCCTTGGATTTTCTCCTAACGTCTCCAGACGAACCAACGATTGACGGTTGTCGATCAACGTCCAGATTTGCCCCCGCTTCATCTGCACCACCGCCGGCGCCATGTCCTGCTCCTTGTAAGGCTTTTTGAAGTGCAAGGATTTCTTCTTTAATCTCCACTGGAATCCTCGTATCTGAGAAAAGACGTTCAGACCAAAGAGCTGGATCAATGTTCATCATTGGCTTGAATTGCTCAACGCGATCTAACAATGTTTGAGGATACTCTGGAGAAAAGTATCTATGTGGAAAAACAAGAAATAGAATAATAAATTTCTCCGGATAGTTTATTTTTTTGTTTAATTTGACGGATTTTCATTTTCCTTCCTCTTTCTTTTCTCTTACTTGACAACGTCGTCTGGGAAGGATTGGTTGATGATGAGAATGTGATCTCGAAGCACACTTCCCTCAGGAGCATCCGTGTTCAACAACTCTTGCATTTTTCGGAGACCACCCGAAGTTACAAAAGCACGACGAGCGGCAGGATCCTTTGGTAGAATCTAGGGACAGACAATGACAAAATAGATAAAAAGTCCGTCCATCCTTATGAATTACATTGGATCTCTCTGTTCCTTCCTTTTCTTTTTCTTTTGGATTTCACTAGACCCATAAATAACAAACGATCTGCTTTGTCCGTCTTAAATTTAAACTTATGCATTTACATTTGGAGAAATTACACGCGGAGTGACTAGCAAGTGGCTCCCGAATCTCAGTTGAATTTATAGCCTCACCCTCAATTTGCATATGGACTACGTCTTGTCTGTGTGACTGAGTCCGACTTCTGCTTGACTAATTTCCCGTGAAAAACAATTGGTCCCTTAGCTCTGTGCTAGAGGACTCAGCTTTGAATTTGAATTGTCTTTGCAAAATTGCATTGAGAACATAAACGCAGTGGTGGGACAAGACAAGGACAGACCGGGGAATGCAATTGGCAATTACACACGAACAGACTCGTTCAGAATAAATTAGCACAATCCTCAACTCTCCGATTTTGTCTTTGTCACTCATGTTCAGAATTCGGTGTCGGAGGGAGAATTACGGTATGTATAGTCGAGACAGGAGGATCAACTCAACCAAGGCGACAAATTTGACAGGGTAAGCTTAACGAGATTGACAAGGAACATTTTTTAATGCTAATTCAAAGAAAATTCTTCTATTTTTGTTAGCGATTGAATGTATTTGACCTCAAATGTCACAAAAGGTCGGAATACTCTCTTTTCACTTAAAAGAAAGCTGAGACAAAGACTTTTTTCATTACATGCCATAAATCATGGTTGCACCGAAAGTGCTTTCCTTGCAAAATCCTTGAAATTACATCCACAAAGCTAATCCTTTCATTTGAGCAACTTTCTTGGCAAAACTATTTTAATTTATTTAATTGCTCTTCTCCCTTTTGTTGAAAGGAATTAATGAATTCGAGTCAATAAAGGATGAAGAAAGTCCGAATTTCAATTTTGCTTGTCATGTCATGAATTTGAAACTGGTCAAATTGTATTGTCTGTCAGGACTGATGCCTGTAGTGGAAATGACGGATGAGTACACTTTGAAATGATCAAATGTTGAAGACCTATGCCCTGCCCTACCCTGTCGACTAATTAATGGAAAATCCTACGCATTCAATACATCTTTTCCCTAGCTTGGCGTGGCCTAATGAGTCTTTGACGTCAAATATTCCATTAAGAGAAGAAACCAGTGGAAAAGTTGAGCCATGGCATGGCATGGGTGAATGCGTGGATGGAATGTGAGTTGACTTTGAGTCAAAATTCGGTGCCATCCGTTGACGTGCTCCGATGAACTCAACTCGAGGTTATCTGTCCTTGTCATTGTCACTGCCGTTGTTTCTAGTCTACAGTCCCACATGAAATGAAATACAATCGGCCAAAGCTAATATGAATTTGAAAGAGATCTAATTGCAAGGAAAGTGTTGGCCCACTTCATTTCCCTACTGCATGCGTGCGTCATGTTCTAATTGATCCTGTCTTTTTTTACTACAATTTTTGTAACCTGTGCTGTACTTTTGAAAATTTCTGGATAAACCTAACATCGAATCGAAACCCTATGCTTGGCAACGGCGTGGGTAATGGTAATGCTGGTATATGAGATCCAATCCTTATAATTCGGTTTACTTTTCTACCCAGACGATAAAATCGGATAAGCCAAGAGCGTCAAAGCTTTTTGCCTACTTTATCTTTTATGTGGGTGCGTTAGCTTGTGCCCGTGGATTTTATCGAGATAATGAATGGAAAGCAATCTAGAATTTTTAGGCTAGTGAAATGAATGAGTGCTGCTGCAGAGAAGAGTGCCAGGTGACGATAAGGCTTTCATGTTGGAGTCGTAGCCCAGAGAAAGAAAGCAACCGGAAGCTTTCACCTAGTTCAAACTCTCACCCAAATCCGGGTCTTCTGCATTTCGTATTTCAAGTGAACCTTGCCCTCCCGGCAGCACCGTGTGAAGAGAAAATACATTAAATTTCTTTCTCCTCAAAGCCCAAGCCCTAGCGCATATGCAATGTAAATGCAAATAGGAATTATATCCTAACACCCATACCCATACCCATATAACAGTACTACTATGCGAAAAGTTTAAGCTTATGTGTGAGAGTAAATCCCCAAATCCGGTTTTTGGGCTTTAGTCACAAAATAAATTTGGTGTCGACGGGTCACCATTTTACGGGGGAGTCAAATCCGAATCCAAGTAAGTAAGTAACCCACTTTCCAATCTTGGAGCTGCAAATTCTATTTTCCTTAATCCTTATCCTCTCGCATACACGTAAGGCTTGGTGAATTTGCATAATGCGTAAAGCATTAACTCTGTAGTGACCCATTTAAGTGCTTTTGAATTTTATCTTCTGTGGTTTAAATGTAAGCAAGCATCTGGTTTTATTTTGATTCCACTAATATTTAAACTTTTGCTTAGAATTTACATTACAAGTCTTGCAGCTAAAAAGTAACAGTGCTAACGTAGCAAAATAATTTCAAGGGAAAGTTCGTCACGTCATCCTCGTCCTTCACACAGGACAGCGCAGCGGTTTTTCAACTTAATTTAATTTGCCTTGATGATAAATACCCGGGAAAATCTTCCAATGCATGACGCAGATTGAAACACAAATACAATGCTAAAAATAGAGCACAATTTCTTCGCCTCTGATCTTTCCAATTACTCACGTCTCTTGTCAGGAAGGCCAGGCCAAGTGCATGTATATTCCTGAGTGCTTTTGCTTTGCTTTGCTTTGCTTGCACGGGTAAAAATTGATGGCGTAATTGGAGGTGACGAAAGAGTTGAGTGCTTAAAAATCATATTATGCTATACTATACGTACGTGTACTGCCCTACTTGCTTACGTCTTCGTTTTAAAGGTTATGACGACCACAAAGACGTGGATAGTCAAGTGAAATTCACTCATAGCACAGGTCTTGTGTCATTGGGTAAAATTGTAAATTTGTGACGCAGGTGGACAAAATAAGTGCATCCATGAATAAACCATCCAAAATTTGAGTCATGTACATTGTACAGAGTGTAATGTGTGAAATGTAAATCCTTGCGTGTCGCATGTATAAACAAAAATGTTTTTACACGCAAGAGAGATTCCCTGACTAGCCTAGTACCCTGATTTGTGTAAACACCAGGATAAATTATACTTGGAAAAATCCAGGGATATGGCCATGCCAAGCCAGGCTTTTACTTTTATAGCCCAAAACATGACAAGGGATTGGTGTAATAACTAATGTCACTTATTTTATACGTCGTAACTTTACCAAAATCCAAAAAAAGCGTGTCGGGAGGAGAACACGCTCATAAAAAAACTCAAGAAAGTGCGGGGAGTAAAAGTAGTGGTAGTGCAGTACTTTTTTAGAGGAATTCTGGGAAGAGTCATAATAATAAACGACAAACGACATGGCACACAACATAATGATGATTGATTATGACTTGACTACATTGCTAACATGACAAAACGTATAAGTAATATCCGAAGCATTACCAGGAACCATAGCTGCATTATGGACTAACGCAAGTTTAAGTAAAACACAAAGCTTCAGCCCCATGTCACCAGTCACCATCACCTACTTACTCTCCCCGTCAGGGAAAGATAATTGAAACATACGTCTTCATTCAAAAAATAAATGAGTTGGGAAATGCAACAGGACTTTCTTACTAACATAACCCATAAAAACTTAGTACGCAAGGTAGGAAAAACGGACGTTTTTAAGTAGAGCAACTTCCTGTACAGTACTTTGACCTAATTAACATATCCGAGGTACTTTTCAACTTTTGACACAATTTCCTGGAAAAATGTCTCACGACTGAGGCAAGACTTTCAAACTGTATCTACTTGGAATTATACTTGAGTATCATTTTTTGCTTTTAATCGGTGCATGAGCTAGCATAATTTGAAAATTTGCATTAGAGCTGAAAAAAGCACGTGTGTCCTTCCCTTGACCTTCCCCAACCGATGTGGTCAGCCCAGCCTTAATTTACTTTAGAAAATAATTATTGCTTAAGCCTAAGCAATTAAAAGTCCAAATCGGATAAAGTTCGTCCCTATATTCCTATGTGGGTTATTTCCGAATTGATTGACTCATTTTTCTTTGCCTTCCTCAATTATAGGTTTGGCCTGGTCTGACCGAACGACCGATTTCCCGGTTTCCTCTTCATAAAACTTAAATGAGCAAGAGACAACTTACGAAAACGTCAATCATTTCATGTGCACCAATTTTTTTGATGAAACATTCAAGTAGTAGTAGGCCTAACCCAACAGGGGAATTGAAATGGCAAAGGCTCTTGACTACTAAAATAAAAACACACATGCAGGGAATACGTGGATGTGCAGTGCTTGTTCGTGGATTTTGAGTGAGTCGAGCGAACGAGCGTATTGACGTCAGCAAGTATTGGCCCGGCCCGTGCAGTACTGTGCTATGCTATGCTGTGGTGACTTACCTTTAGCAAAAGCAACTAAAAGGCAATCAACCCCGCATGTTAATGAGTCAATGGCTAAAGCAACTCTAGCAGCAAATCATCCCAAGGATTCATTTTTGTCAGTCACTGGGCTTTCCTCACAGCTACACCAGCTCCCGCAGAATCATCATAGCCATCAATATCAACAAGACCACCGTCAGAGTCAGAGCAGCAATAAAAATAATCATAAGAGGAGAGTAAATCCAAATATTAGCACTACTCTTTCCTCACCTTTACGACAATCAGCATCAACATATTTTTTTGAAGCGACAACTACAACAAGTTATAGATTCGAAGAAAAAAGTGTACTTTGGAGAAGGAATTTAGCCCGTAGACCCCCAAGTGTAGTCACGTTGATTTATCGCCGTCAAAAAGAGGAAAAAGAAACCGAGGACAATTGTGGTGAACCCCTAGCTCTGTTGTTACCCGTGGCCTTAGCTCCCGCAGAAATTGTAAGAAGAAAAAGCGGGGATCAGTGGTGGAAGTGGGACGAGAGTGAGAATTTTAATCAACCAATACTCCATCAAATAAGAAACGATTCATCAAGAGCAGCCGACGACGAGTACGGAGACGAGGACTACTTGAGGTTTGAGGAGGACGGTGACAACAAAAAAGAAACATTTATTGATTCGCATCGCCAAGAGCTAGAACTCGACCTAGAGGCACAATTGTTCCACTGGTGGCAAGAGGAAATCAATCGTACCAAAAATAAACCACCTCAACTACATGTGAATCAAATCACATTTCCACAAAGTGCGAAAAACGAGTTAAAGCCAAAGTCAAAGCCAAGGCAAAAGTCCCTACCACCGCAATTTTTACATTCCAAGAGAAACCAAAAATCTCAAATCAAATCATCATGATGGCAGCCCAACAGCAACCCTCAATTTTATACGGAGGGACAACAATGAGTCAGAAAAATCATAGCAGCAATGTAAATTCAGCCGGGTCACAGCGTTATCCACCAATTGGTCAAATCCCAGTCCAAGTGTCAGTGACGGAAGCATCAGAAGATGAACATGAAGGGATTCAACAAAAGTTGGAACGAATCTCAATTCTACCCTCAGCCCTTCCAGAGAATAACAATCACCTGAGTTTGAGCAGAAGTAATAGTGGGCAACAATTGGGAGTTCCACAAGGGGATTTGAGTAAATTAGCCATTTATCCAGACTTTAAGGTCCGAGGAAAAAGTTTGGAATGAATTAAATCTTAAAAATTATGTTTAAAACTTAAATTATTTATAATGGGACAAAATTCAATAATGTAAGAAATCCTGTTCCAAGTACTAACTAAAAATTGTGAACTAACTTGTATCATATAATTTAATATTAAAGTAAAGTATTTTCTGGTGAGGTGACAAAAGAAGTCCAATTAATTTTGTATTAGTCAGTCATCCGTTTCATTTCCGCCATAAGATTGATTTACTAGCACAATGAATGAAACACCCACGACAAATGGAAATGGATTTCCCTCAAAGAAAAGTAATTAGGGTCAACTTCACCCACGCAGTCCTAACGAGACGGAAGGACAAATTTGCCATTTACCTGGCTGCCTGCTTCGAAAAATCGTTCTTAATTCCTCGTGCTACATGTGGTTATGATTCATTGTTGCACGTAGGCTAAGTCACTACACCGGAGATGAGATGACAGACAAAACGCACTCATTGTTGTAATCATAACGTTCATCATTTACACTATAAGGTCAGGGCGTTGATTTGGTTCAGGAGACTTGCGTCAATGTAGTAAGTTGTATTTGTAGTGAGTCATTAGTATTTGAAAAGGTGTGAGTATTGTTAGTTTTTTGTCATGAAAGTGAAGCAATGTGCAATTGAATAATATTTGCATTAGCACTCTGTAATGCTGCTTTGACGTTATCTGTACCTTTCCGTATGTACGTGTCCATGCATTCTGTGTATTTTTTATCAAATTCAATGTGGCTCATGGTTATACCCTGTGACCTGGCTTATGCAATAAATTGTAAATATACAATAAAAATATATTATTTGCACCTCTAGCTCGCACAACACGCGCAAGTGGATTAGGAAATAAATTAATAAAATGTTTTCCCGAACTAACATGATAAAAATATTACAATGTAATGTGGTAAGATACGTTCAGCTGAAGCGTAAAGCTGCCTACCTACGCAAGAGGTGTTTGCTTTGTATGTTTTATGATTAAGATAAATGATTCAATTCCGGGTTTAAGCTAATTGCGTCAATTACGGTTAAAAATGAAAAATGTAGTACTAACCTTGGAAAATTGAGCCACGATGTATTTGAGAATTTTAGGAGGTGCAATTTCCAGGAGAGGTTGAAGTTCATCTAATCCTTCACAACGGAACAGAATCATTTTGAGAGCTTGTTTTGCTTTGTCCTTCATTTCAGCAGAGCTTGTATTTCCCATGTAAATCTGAGGAATATTTATATTCGTTTGTTAGTATGGATGCTTCGTTACTTATTTTTTTTAAATCTATACAAAACTCTGATGTAATTTCAATTGTACTGTTTTCCAAAAGTTACTGTTGGACTTGTCTTGTCTTTTTTAAATAAAACTATTGTAGTAGAGTTGTCAGACTTACTTCTAAGATTTTAGGAATCAATCCAGTTGCACAAACATGTTTCGCGTGATCTGGAGTGTGACGTGCGACGTGACCCAATGACCAAGCGGCAGCAGCTGCTACATTTGAATCCTTTTCTTCACCAAGAGCAAGGGAAAGTGCCTCAACACCCTAAACCATTCAAATTTAAAATCATAAAAGAAAACTTTAGTGACAAGGAAACAGATTCGGAGACGAAATGGATAACTGGTGTTCCCCCATGCCATGGACAGCCAGCCAAGGAAAAGTTTCATTTCACTTCTTCCTTCATCGCCTTTTGCTGGCTTGCTTTCCAAACTTTCTCCGTGCTCAAAGATTATGATTATTATTACAAAGTCCTATCTTGTCTAGTCTGAGTGACTCAGGCTGGCTGGTATTCTTTGAGAATTCGAGCACCACGACGCGACGTGTACGTCAGGTCAAGGGGATGACATGTATATGAGATTATGAGTCCAATAACGCATTTTATCTCTGACATTTCATACTTTTTATCATGCAATCCTAAAGAGGGTCAGTTTGAGAGAAAGAAATTGAAATCTGAGTTCTTGTTCGAAAGAAAAATATAAAAACTAGGAAAGATTCTTCCAAAGTCCATAAAAGAGTTTGTGTGTCATAATTTTTTTATTCCCGTATTATTGGCCCTTCCATAGCCTAGCCTCGTTGCCTTGCCTCACTCAAAAGATGTACGAGATTGGAATTGAAATTGGAAAAGTAGAGTGATAGAAAGTGGGAACAACTACTTCTTGTGTGGTATTCAATGGCTCAATTAACAGAACAAACTGAAACCAGAGCTGACCAAAGTGGCATTAACGTTGAAAGCAAGGATTACCTACCCGTAATAACAAATTATTAGTTGAATTGAATGAACGAGTGGGTGTAGGAGCCGAGGGTGAAAAAAGAAAGTGAAAGAAATTACAGGAAAGGATTTCGGAGAGCGGAAATGAGACCATTAAGGCAATTAGGAGGCGTGAGAACAAGAAGATAATCATAAAAAAGAAAGAGAAAAGTGGCAAAAACAAGCAAACCTGAGAGTAAATGACAGAGAGGGCCAATTCTGGACTGTTGATTGGATAGAGGTCCGGAAAAAGGAAAGAAAATATAGTAATTACGACATGAGTAAAAAATAAATATACGAGGAGTTTCTCATTTATATCGCTACCTGAACCCACTGATGAAGCCAAGAGCCATGATCTGTTGAAAATAATAGAAAACAATTAATACAAACTAGTTCATTTTTTGAACGAATTTAGCTCTTACCCCCGGAAGTCGTGCCTCTCCTTTGTTTTTGCTCACTGCACTAACAAGTACTCCAAGTCCACCAGCTTCTACGACTAATTGAGCCATCTGGATAAAATCAACTCAGATTAATTGACTAATACAAAAAAATTAATTTTGAATCGTATACTTCAGGTGAGTGCTTAACAACTTCTCGAATAAGACCACATGCAGCTTTTCGAACCAAAGGATCAGTATGTCCAGAGCTTTCAAGGGCAAGTTTCACCACATCTGCCTCAACAATCACCTCAGACATATCCATGGAATGTTTTGCAATGGAAGCAAGGGCATTTAGAGCTTGTCTCTAAAAATTGTAATTGTGGGGTTAGTGTTAATATTAACTGGCTTATTCTGAACTTCTAATTAGGATTGATTTTAATTAATACAGTAATTTTAATTCTGCTCACTTTAAGCTTTGGATCAACATTTCCAACTGCACGTACCTGTAAATTAAAATTTCATCAAGTCTGATTAATGTGATTTTATTGCCATGCATCTAACCTAAAGTTAATTTATAAGTTGTATTTTGTACCAAATGTGCAATGGCACCCGAGTCAATGACGGCTTGAGCTGTTTCCGGAGAATGTTTGCAAATGTCACTCAGAGCACTGGCTGCAACTATTAATCATATTCCAAAGTTAATTAAATTAATTGGCAAATTAAAATAATTCCCAGCACAAGGAACTTACTCGCTCGAACTTTGACCTCTGGTTCTTGCAACCCAAGGATGAGAAGAGCAACCGCACCTTAACAGCATTCGTAAAAAATAGTAATACATTTCAAAAGAAGAAAATCTAACGAAGTTAATTTGACTTTGGGATACTTGAATACCTGCTGCAATGACATGATAAGCCAATTTGACATCATGACGAGCCATGTAGCCCAAAACCCAAGCAGCTGCCTCCTTGACCCCTGGGTCAAAATCCTCCAAAGCAGCAACAACTTGATCAAGTCCACCAATGTCAATAACACTCTTGGCCAACTCAGTTGAATGCTTGACTACAGAGCGAAGGGTGTTCAATGCGGCTCGTTTCAGATATTTCTAAGCGATATTAAGAATTTTTGATTAAAGGTCAATGTCATGCTAAGGATTTGGTCACAAAAATTAAGGAAAGAAAGGGTACTTGCTTTGCTTACATTTGATTTGTCCATATTGAAATAGAGGAGAATACGGACAATATCATGTTTGATCATAAGATCCGCAATTGAGGGTGACGCCATGGCCAAATTTCCGATCGCAATCACTGCATTCAATTGAATTGCTGGTGAAACATCCGTGAGTAAATTGCGGAGAAGGACGATCGCATTTTCTTGGATCAACGACTCAACGTGCTCAGGACGAGATGACAGATCCGCACAGGATTGAGCAAATTGCATTCGAGCAATTTGATATTGCTGGAAAACTGTGCATACAGAAAAAGAATTTTTTCATTTTTTGATAATTAAACCGAATGCTAATTCAAAATTTCATCATTTACCAATGCTAACGGTTCGTGGAGCCATGGTGGGGATGACTTGCCAGCAGCGCAAAAAATGTGAAAAATTAGAGGAAGAAAACTTGTCGAATTGTCGAACACGTCAAAATTCACGAGTAAAAACTCAACGTTTATCTACCCAAATAGAATTACATATACTGGTAATAACACCTTTTCTTACAAATTTCTGAGCCTGGAATTATGTTTGCTGTCTTGTTGACTATTACGACTATCTTGTTGTAACCATGGAATCTAGAAATGCATCTTTATCCGATTTCATAACTTTGAATTTGGAATGTGAATTGAATATTTGAAACCTGCGTGAAACATATTTCTATTCAGTACGAAAATGTAAATTTCTGACTTGCTGATGACAATATTTGTATTCTAGATCTAAAATTGCCTAAAATTTTAAATGTAACATCTCCATTCGCATAATTCGCCAAGGCCAGAACTGACTTTTGGAATAATAAAATGTATTTTTAAAATGATTGGATGGGGGAAAACCCTACATACATACTCATTAATTCCTGTCAGTCCATTGAAAAATCCAACAATTAAAAATATTCGTAATAACTTTTCAAATTTTAGTATTATTTTACGGATAACCTTCATTTTTTAGTGTTTTTAGCATAAATTAGAAGGGTTGATGGTCGACTGTGATGCAGATTTTCTATTTTCCCTCGAAATTTGGCTAATTTGATTCGCTAAGCTCTCCTGCGCATGCGCCTGCGCCATAGGTCAAGGAACTCAACAATAAAAAAAAATGACAACAATATACAAAGGGGGCAATGATCAGTTTTATCTGAACCGTCGGTCCTGCTCCTGCTCCTGCCATTGATAGTCAGATCAGAGTCAGTCTAATTTGATTAGTCTGTGATTGTGGGTCTACATGAAACAAGTGCGTCTCAATCCTCGTTGGGCTCGCCTCGTCTTCACTTCACAAAATCACCGGCCCTTCCTCAACAACGACACGACTTCCACCTCAGTGACTCTTTCAGTGTCAACGTCAACAAGAGGAATTCTTCAGTGACAACTCACATCAAGATGAATCGTGTATTTTCTGCTGGATGTAGTCTTCTTCGCTCCTCGGCTCTCATCAATACTCAAGTAAGTTTAAGTTAAAATTAAAATTCATGTCAGTTACATTGTAATTCTGTTTCAATGTTAAATCATTAGAGGCTTTCAGAATTGCCTGTCGGTATGATTTTGAGAGAAATATTTAAAACTTCATGACATGCGGCAACCTTGGTTGACATTCGATTAAAGTTAAAGAAAATACTAAATGTACACGAGTTATTTTAAACCAAAGTTATTTCCCGTAAACAGAATATGATATGGGTATGGGTAGGATTGAATCAAATTACACATGGGAATGCATGGGATATGAAGGAAAGAGTATATGGGCTATAACGCATAGCGATGAAGGAAAATGACACAGGCAACCCGGTTTGTTTTTATGCATCTGTGTGTAATGTGCAGCTGTAGCGGTAGGCAGTACAAAATGATAATTAAGTTAAACTCGACTCAGCTTATCAAGAGAGAATGTATTTATTGACACCATTTATTTTTATCTTGAAGTATACGTAGATTAAAATGAAGCCCAGCCGGGCCAGCGCAACTTAAATTAACGATGCGATGCATTGAATCGAGTTTTTCAACGTGTTTATTATGGCCATGGTCCATTGGAACAAAGATGCATTCAAATGTTATAGAATGCAATAGGTTTACCATATGCCATAAATATAAAACTAGG